>UZAN01040043.1:47777-89082 GCA_900618425.1 Echinostoma caproni | reverse complement strand
ACAATGTGAACAGATCGAAGACCGAACGTTAACATCAAAAAGAAAATTTATTCAATTTCTATTCTATCGTTTCTTTCCCCGACGGACACGTTTTTGATGCGCAATACAGATGAAGTGAGGTCTGGAGTATATCGATGTCTCTATCATCCGCAAGATCTGATCTCTCACCATGAAGATTGTTCCAACAATTTTGCCCGAGGTAACATCACAATAGGCAGAAAAATGATTGACAGGGTAAGGTTTAAATTTTGCCTCAGTTCGATTTCCTACCGACACTCTTGGTCTGTTACTGTCTTTTATCTGAATGTGCGACATTGAAAAGTTTTGTCATTATTATATCGACCTACCTTTTGGTTATTTGTTTATGCTAAATGTCCCGGCCACATCGTTTTGACACAAAATTCTATCCCTGATTGATTCAGCTCGCCAATCCCGTAGAATTACAAGTCTTGGTTGAATATACTTTGTTTTTCGCCCCCCCATTGGTTATTACTCTATTCAGCATCATTCCTGTTTTGATCATTTATAATTCTCGTTGTGACCATTTGTTGAATGGTTCTTCAAAGTTAATGAATGCTCGGGTTTTGTCCACTCGTCAAAATTAAACTTACTTTACTTAATTTGGATACTGTTTTTGCGAATGAATCAACAAAAATGACAAAAAATCAATTGAACCAGTATGTCTATCACGTGACTTGCACAGGACAGAGAAAACTACTCAGTCTTTGCAACTCATTGTTTACGCGCGTAGTTGACGGAACCCTTTTAGCCTTACTACGCGCACATTTTCATGTCTATTTTGGTCAGAGTTCTTAAAGTGACCCACCAGAATAAGTTGATTCTAATTGCACTTTCTAATGCCCTTTAATGCAGCACTCGTTTTCCTCTACCTTAATGTCTGGTGAAACCAGATTACGCTGGGGATGGGTAGATAATCGTCTGATCAGCCCGTTTCCCCTCTCAATTTGTTTCGAGCAAGTGATTCGATGCATATACTCAACGTGTTTATCTAATGGATTGTATAAACGCATCCATCTTACGAAACAAATGTATCACTTATTTTTTGGCGCACGAATATGTTTCACAAACACTTCCATCTTTTGCACATATACTTCTGTTATAAAAATCTTCTTCATCCTTATCGACACAAAGCTCTCGTTGACCCACTAGGTCTGCAGTTTTGCGCGCACATAATTCCCCGGAGAAATCAGTTTCTTTTATAAACTCTGTAATTTACGAAGTTTTTCTCATCCCTGTCAAGCTTACAGTGAACGTAAAAAAGAATAGTAAAATTTTTCAAGAACATTGTTAATCCCTTCAACTTGTTGAAAAGATAAATGTAGCAAATAAATACCTGAGCAGTGACATTTTATTCTTTGGTGCATTATCTGCTTTGCACCGTACCACAATCACCCCCCTTATTGGATGCTCTCATTCAATTCAAGTAGTTTTGCTACCAGCGTTTTTATCACAGAACAAATTTAGGTGAATAAAGCCAAAAACGATTGATTTAGGCCGTCGGTATTAGCAACAGACGTTTTAATTGCAACCACCTTGGAAATAACTGAATATAAAAATCCATGACAAATAACTAATTTGAGGTCTTTTGCCTTGATACATGTTTAACTATGAGGAAGTTATGGAACAAAATATTTTCCATCGCTCAAATATACGTTTCAAGTTAGCTGTTTAGAGAGGTAAAATAAAAGAAACATTCTCTTGGAGTTATGTATTCAAAATAGTGCTTAAAAATGTGATTAACTTTGCCACCGTTAATTTTGAACAATTCCGCACTATAATCTTAATCACTCTGGCATACGCGATATGAACGAAATTCGAAGTGTCTCTAATTTCAAACTTAAACACAGATATTTATTTTCATGTTCATATCCCTTCATTACAAAATGTGAAGTTGCTACGATACTGTCTTCGAACTTGGTCTCCATGTCTGTAAGAAAATATCTGGAAACGCCACTTTTATTTGCAACGTGTTATCTCGATGAAGTGATATTTTCCATGGAAATCCAAATTTCTGTGGTGACAAACCCTAAGAGAAGGGCATTCCTGTCTTCTATGAAGGTACACCCTTCGACAGGCCGCAGTGCAATTCTGTATCATGATAACTCATCGAATTCAAAGATTTTTAACGACTATAATAGCCCTTGTTCATCGTTATGAATGATGGAAGTTACTTCTGTTTGAAAATCCTCATAGATGTTCCCAACGATTCGTTTCATTTGCTCGTCTTTTTCTTGGATTTCAAAACTCAAACAAAGAATACAAAACGTGTTAGATGGCAGGTTGCTCTTTAATGCACCTCTTTGTCCGAAATTTCCATCCCCTCACTACTGAGTTTTAATTCAGGTTCTTTGTTCGCAAACATCTTCGATTTATCACTTGTTCTCCGTTCTCGGATTCATGTTCACAGTTGTGTGATCTGCAGGACGTAATGAAGGTTAAATCAGTATGTTGCATACACGTTGGTGTTCATCAATAGGTTTAGTATGTATCTACAGAAAAGTTTTTATGGGAAAGGAAACTGGAGGTAGTGTGCCTATCAATCTCCAAACCTCCTGATGCGGCAAGCCAGATATAATATATAATCACCCTCAACCAGCGGTATCGATTGTTTATCGTTTCAGTGCCAAAGTAAATTTTCCTGATGTAGAGAATGTTACATATAGCCCCACTTTTTTAACCAAATATCACCGCGACTCTTTTCGACTCGTGTTTTTCTTGTGCCAGTGGTAAAGGAAAACCTGCGCATTATTGTTGGGGAATTTCACCATGAATCAACGAGGTGTCTCACTGCCTTTGATCCAGTCAATTTATACGTTTCTGCGATCAAACGCAAATATGTTTCAGGAGGAATTATTGCAAATCACCTTGAATTCTTTACCATCCATCAATATGTACAATAGAAACTAGTGATCACTATCTGCTTCTCCGAATGCTTATTATATATTCCCGTTCATTTTTGACTCGTTTAGGCAAATTAGTCAAATTGAAATCCATCTCGTAACACTTCAAGTGAATGTGTTCTTCCTTGTCTTCTTTATTTTTATTCAAAGAATCATTTCTCATAAAGATCACTAGTTCGCGATAGAAACTTCATTACAAAACATTGTTATATGTTTATCGATACACCCAATTATATTTTTAACATGTGCTTTCCCTTAAGAACTCCATTTCACTCCAACAGTCTTATCGCTTCTTCCAACAGACTAAATTCATTACGGAGACACAAGGGAACACTTCTACAAATCTCGTTAATCAACATCGGTCAGATTCATTTCCGCATTCATTAAAATAAATGAAATGAAACGAATCGACTCGCTTTATGCCTACCAACTTCTAAACAGCCATCCCAGTGGACATCTATGAAAAAGGCATTCGGATTCCATGAGGCACAAAATTGGGACCAAATTAGTGCGCTATGGACCGAACATTTATTTATCCCAGCAGTTATCCTTCTGTTTCATTGATTCCGGACGATGCGGCTGATATAACCCCGTTTTGAAGAGAATAAGTGTTCAAACAACTTCGTGCAACTAAATGTACTACTGGTATCGGTACCGAAGTTCTGTCTCCATTCCTTCTAAACCGTGGTGCTTTGCTCCACCGAACGTCTTCAGTTCTCTGCTTAAAAAACTGTTCTGCAATTATTGTATTCCTGAGTGATGGACACCAGTCACCACCACTCCTAAGCCGTTTTATTCATGTACTCTAACCGAATGTATTCCTGTCAATAATCTAAGGTCATGTGGGTTTCAGTTAATAGAACGTGACATTCTCAAACGTTATACTGCTTCAGTCAATACGCATGAAGACCCTCTTCGGTTTGCGTATAAAACAAACTGGTTCATTTCGTTTGCCGTCCCCTCTCTAGTTCAGTATGTAACCGAATCCCTAGAGGTATCCGTGAGCTCTTTAAGATGAATCTTGCTAGATTATTCCTCGGCCTATGATTCTGTTACACGTTACTTCCTCCTTCAAAAACTGCAGCCACTAGGCTGTCCGTAACCCGTACTACCCTGGCTAGTTAACTAATTCACAAACATACCTCGACGTTTGCGATTTGATACGAAAACGTAAAAACCACACTTGGATAATTTGAGAGTGCCCGTAAGTTCTTTCACCATTCTTGTTTTTCATCTACATTAGTGATCTTTGACTGAGTCCACGTGTCGATTTATACTAATATGCTGAAGACGTGGCTCTATAGCAAATCTTCTTTGTGTCTGAGAACTTCATAGATTTCTTTAGCCATCTGTACCATATTCACGAATTCTCCGTTCGATCTGCACTGACCCTCAGTTCATCTAAGCGCTTCGACTGCATTTTTACTCTCATTCGGTCTGTTTATCTCTGTGACTCCTGTGTCATAAGCAATGAACCTCTGACTAGAGTGGGTGCTGTTAAATATTTAGGACATACCGTAAAGACAAATTTGAAGTTGGTATGCAACATTGAAAAGTGAATAAAATTTGTTGAATTATCATTTCAACTTTAAACAATCAGGCAGTTAAAAAACAAAAAATAATTTTGATTTTTATTCATCAATGCTTTTCTACTTTCCTTTATTGTTTCCTCGTGGATTTTGCTGGTCTTCTTATTAAAGATTTCAAAGTTATTCGTCGATTTTCAGCCGGATGTCTTTGTACCTCCTGAAGATCAATCTACAAGACTGAATGAACTAGATTTGACTGCATTTGAAAAATTTGCACAGAGAACCCTTTCTGATTCCTTTCTTCCTTTACATGGCTATCCATAAAATTATTACTCTCACACCTCAATTTATTCTGTCTGTCGTTTAATACCCCTCGAAGATGGTCTCTACGGGAGTTCAAAATTTCAAATCATGTTGTAGGCGTCGTCTATTTCTGGGTTTGTATCCCACTGAGGCTACCTAATGTTTCACAGTTAAAAGCAGTTCAACAGTTCCTTATCTCCCCGGAATACTTGCAAACAGACAACGACTTTTTGCTGACTTTCTCAGTACCTTTTGAAGGCTGTTTGCTTTATTATTATTCTTTTCAGTTCACATCCAAGTTTTTACCATGGGAAATTTGCAAACCTGATTCTTATTGAATCCCATGGTGCATGTACACACTGGAATCAGATGATAGTCCAACAAAATAAGAAATTATAACGCTCACTCACGGATGCGGAACCGTTAAGCGTTTCAACGCCTCATGGAGCCGGTGGTAGCTAAGTGGTTAGGTTACCAACTTATGACCTGGGAGTTGTGGGTTCGAACCGCTCCACCGTGACCAGTCTTCCCTCATTCTGTATTTTCGAGGCAGCCTTGGTATGGCCGTGCCCCCCTTCCTGAATGCTGACTGTACATTTGTATATTCAATAAACAAAAAAAGTAAAATATTTATTTATTTTTAATTTTTAATTGAACAAATAAATAATTAAAGTACAAGCAATTTGAGGTGGAAGAGAGTTGCAGGTAATAAATACTCTGAGGCTGAAATAGCGACACTGCAATCTAGCCTACCCCTTTCGAGAAACTGCATAGAGGGATATCCCTTTAAGTGATCATTCCTGGATAGTGTGGATGGAGTACTATATAGGTGGTTAGGTTGATATAGTATTTGTTACAGGAGAATCAGTTCTCCGAAATTCAGCGGTGTTAAGATGAATATAATTTGAGGATTTACGGCATTTAAACATAGATTTTGGGTTATAATCACTTTGATAGCTATTCCTTGCGGAAAACTAAGTGCTTTTCGGTCACAAATCAGCCGTAGATTCCAAGCTTAAATGGCATGCTTAGTATGTTGTGTAATGCAACCTGATACAAAACAGGGCAATAGGTTTGTTTCGAACGATCCTTTGAGTATTCTAGCTTGATTTAAGACCATTGCTGACATCCTGGATTTTCCAAAACAGTAACTCTCAGATCTATCCGAGTTCTAGCACGCGGTAATGGCTGATTTCCAAGTACGTCGGGAAAGAAACTCCTGTGACGTAATGAAGCAACTCAAGGCCATCTGAAGGGATTGTTAATGAATGCTATAAAAAGGTGAGCACTAAGTATCGATCCTCGTGGAACTTCACAGACACCGTCAACTGATCCTGATAACGAACCACTAACTCGGACTGATGCGGTATGTTTTCGAAGAAATCCCTTAATCCCGGGGAAAAGTATTCATTAAATTCATTGAACGTAGTTATTGATCTTTTGGTTGATCACTCGATCAAAAACAACAATTTCGTATTTTACTTTTCTGATAGCATCGATAAGAATATATGATACACTGAAATTGGAAAGGAATTTGGGCCACGGTTTCGTGATAGCTCTTTTTTTCCTTTCGCACAAGTTTGACACAAAGGCTTCTCAGAGTGATTTAGCTATCCCAATGGTCGGCGGTTGGACATTTTTTAACTCCGATCAGAAAAAAATACTTTATGTCATTCATTTTTTTGTTTGACTGGAAAAATTTGATAATTTCAACTGTGATTTACTGATAGGCTTTCCCCCTGTTATGGCCATTATGTGTTCGATCAGATTCTTTATGTATCTTCCCCATGACACAAATAGATCAAACTGTTCATCCGGTAAAGTTCATTGCTTGGATATCGCAAAGATCTGCAATCTTATGTAGTCAGTTAAATAGCAAGTTTTGGATTTTAGGCACTTTTCTGTTGATTGCATGATTATGCACGATTATGTAAAGGATTCGTGTCAATAAGCTGTTAGATGTCATTCCATAGGGTGGTTGTATTTCTGGCTATAATACGATGCGTATTTTATGGGTGAATTGTGGACCTTTTGTTCATGCTAAGTCTATACAAATACAAATGCAATTGATGGTGAAGTGTTAAATGGCGTTAATCTGTGGTTTTCATTATACTAGGTGTGCGAAGGTATTGTTATTTTGATCGTTTTATTTCCTCATTGGCACCTTCGTAAATGCAGGGGGATCCAGGGGTTAGTAGTGCTTTTGTGCGCTCATATAGGCTGAGATAATTATAATCCATTCGGAACAACAAACATCCACCTCGAACCTTATCAGCCCATATGTGTGTTGGTTACCTGGATTTACAACACGGCAATTCATGGACTGTTGAATCAAGTTTACGAAAAGCATACCGACTGGGGAGGGGGGGGGAGGAGGACAACGGGCGATTGTTCCAATTTGATACATCGTGTTTCAATGGAGTTCCTTTTAGAGTTCGCAATATAACGACGGAGGCATATAAACTGAAAACGTTTCACCGCCGGAACATACAAACGAAGACTGGCTAGATCATGCTCCTGATAATTCAGAAAATGTTGTACATTAGAAAGTTCCGTCAAATAAGAACCACCAAAAGCTTTAGATATTTTTTGTTTAGTTTGATTTATGATGATTTATTGAAAGTCCAGTCAATTCAGGAATCAAATTGAAAACAAAATATGCAAAAGCTGTTTTACCAAGGCATCATCTCAATAACTACCGTCTCCATATGTTAAATAAACTCTCCGCCAACAGAACTGGATTTCGTTGATGTACTCACGCGTTCTCCTTGGAGTTCAATAAGTTTCTCCGGAATGGATGTTTGACGATATATGCGTAAAGCTTCAAACGTTTCTAGGTCAACAGATTCATTGGCCAAAATCAAAGGAAAGCGTTAACACATGCATATCAGGAAATATCTTCCAGTGACTTTATAAGTATTCCTTTCCCTTAAAGTCATCAAAATTGACATGTGCATGGTGTTCTTAGTTTATTCATTCGTCCTGTGGGGTGAAGTTGCTAGATTCTATTCGTCATCATCGGCTAATGGGTTCCTCAAGAAGAGAAAAAGCTGGGCACATATATCAATGTAGCTGCTATTAAAGCAAGACTATTCTCAGGAATTCAACTGAAATTCCGGATAAACTGAATAACAGTCACTGTCATTGCGTAAATGTATTCCCTAATGACCATTTCACTGAGGCTGCCAATCAAACAGTGTATATAAAGTAGGAAATGACTGTAATTAGGGTTTATCCGACTGGTTGCTTTCATGATGCGGTGGACTTGCTTTTCCTTCATTGCACTGTCAAACGTAATCCTTATGTACCTACAGTCCCTCATCAACTCCGTGGCTTTTACTTTCCTAATTTCACGTTATCTTTAATCCCAGTATTTCTTCAATAATTACATTGTGACTCCCGTCACGTGTTCCGGTTGCACGGTTTTCAAATCGACGTCACGCAGAATCCTACTGATTGCTGTTATTTCAGATTTGCCTCGTTAGATTGAAATCTTTGATCAGCTGAATTTCGGAAAGTCGATTCCGTATAATGCTATTAAATTTATTAGAACAAGCTCTGTTTTTGAAGTCAATACAATATCGGTCCAATATATGGACTAAACAGCATGAAAATATTCAACTATTGCTAACCATTTTTATGTTATTAGCTAACCAAGAGCTGAGAAAAATAGCTCCTTTGCCTCACGCGCAAATGTAAATGAATGATAGATTTCGTTGTCAGCACAGCTTACCAATAAAAAAACATTACAACATCAGTAAAACTGATTTTGAAAAGCCAGCTTACGGTCTTCATGCGAACATTAATGAAATAGAGGAATTCATCCGTGATTACTGGTTCTTCAACCTGGTTGAATTATGATCTGGTTAGTTCTACCTCTCATAGGCCAGTGATAACTTATTCTTAAACGCCAGTTGTTGCTACCCGGATCGGGTCGTACACTGAAGCAAGTGATCGACCTCCTTAGATTGCGTTGCGTAGGGCATGCGTTACGCATGTCATCAGATAGGTTGTTACGGCAAGCGATGTTTTCCGAGGCAGGTGGCGGTTGGAAAAAGATTAGTGGTGGTCAAACAAAGACCTAATATAAGGGTATGAAAACCCTAATCAGGAGATTATGTCTCATCGGCCCCGTTATGCTCTCTGGCTGGGGACCCGGAGGTGCTGGTCACCGTTGGTTACATATACCGAGTGGTATGGTTGGGTGTCGCAAACAGTGGCGCTCGTGCATGCACTCTTTATTCTCCCAACACCACTCTATTTGAACTCCCCATCTTCTGCTTGAATTTGCCCTTAACATTTCAATCCTCATCCTTCTGTTTTATCAAAATGAGCGTCCAAAAGACAGCAACCGAAACCGGTGAACGAAAGCGCATGGTTAGTGGTGGTAAAAAGTGAAACTGAACTGCTACTTTGATCTTTATAAATCAGTTTAAATGTTTTGTTTGAATCCAAGCAGACACCCAGAGCCACTTTCAGGAGTAAAATGTACTGCACAGCTATGGCGCTCGTCATCATGGCTTAGAACTTTCCCTATTCACTTATTGAATTCTGTGCATGGCCTGTAGGAGTCCATCTCGAACGCATTTGCACGTGTACATGTTTATTGAGACAAACTAGTTGGTGAATACACTAAGGGTACCAGAATTCGTGCATACTCAGACCTAGCATGATTGACTCACTCCTTGCGTTCTGATCTGATCTGAATGAACGTAAATTCATTGCACCCTCGGGCTTTATATCACCGAGGGTAGATCACTATTTAGACATGGACAAGAGTCGATTGGACTCGAACTTTCATTGTCTTCCATCGAAATCCGGCCTATCAAAATATTAGTAGACATCAAGGATCACCTTCAATAATTTTTCAGATCCTGGTAAAAAATAGGATAAACGCATCCACATACTCAGTATTTTGGTTGTCTAGGCAGTAGTATCCCCGTTAGATGACGGATCCTAGACTAGTTGTTTTGCTTTTTGAGAGGTATTTCCCATATTTGGTCAACTGCGATGAGACCAATTCAATCTAATTCAGTTTACTCAACCGTAACCTTTTCCCTTCTGTGCTCATTTCTTACAGTATTATATTTATTGGAGTTATGTACTCTGCATATATACCTACTGGGGAAAGAATAGATTCGTATGTTGGCATATATGCAATGTGATCTTGCAATTAATGAAAAAAATGGTATGAAATCCGTTTGCAATGAACAGATATATACTATCCTCCTTTTTGCTTGTTTATAATGCAGGCCTTTCTTAAACATCATGTAAGCAGGTTCCTTGAGGTTCGTGAAAACAATTGTTAGTGTCTTTGGATTTTCAATTTATGAAAGCTTTGCCTAATTGAGAATCATGATCAGCCGATATGTTATGAACCAAATGAGAGTGTGTAAGCCATATTTCCTTTTTCATCAGTAACAGAGCTACTGCCTATGCTTGCTCATGATATAAAATGTGTTATTATCCTTTATAAATATTTCTATAATAAGCCCTACTGTTGTTGCTTTACGGTTTGTTTCTGTTTGTTGTAACACTCATATGAGGAAACTCTTTGTAGTACAAATGGTTAGCAAAAGGAATCTGCGTGCATTGGGTTAGATATCGGTGACGTTTGACCCACAGAGTAGTTTCACTATATAGACGAGGATTAGGCCATAAATTTGGTTCTGTCACCTGATAATGTATGTACAGAACTGGAGCGAGCAATTAAAGAGGCATCAATCAAATCATACATCCGCATAGCACTTATACTTAATGATTAACAGAAAAACGGGAACGAATAACTTGACATCGATTAGCACTGAAGTAATAGGCTAACCGGAGTGGATCACAAGCATACTGTTGTTAGCATTGAATTAGTTGCCGCAGTCCGTCCTGCTGAACGATAGTTCATTCAATGCATATACATATCTATGATGAGAAATTAAATAAATGTAGATATTGTCGTTTATATATATATATATATTATTCATTTTAAAAACGTAATTCATTATCATGCATCCACATTTTTTCACACAGCAGTTGTTGCTCAGTTATGCTTAGTGATGCTGCCGATACCATTATTACACACTGTATGAAAAATAGATCATGCACCGCAGTTCATACCAAAATGTTTCGAAGGGAAAAAATTGTAGTAGAATTGGTAAAAACGCGTTCCCGTTATACGATTGGATGTTGACCACACTTTGCTCATCACACACGCCTTGGTTCCCGGTCATTAGGGTCATTAGAGGGATGACTGTGTCGTGCGTGGTATTGACCCTGAAAGATCGAGGGTTCTAACAAACTGTTTTTTTTTAGCGTAGAGGGGAGTAAGTAACCGAACTCTGATCGCCCTCACTGTGATCTAAATGCGACTATTATTCCTCTTGGATTGATTGCTGCCATCTAAATAGAGTGAGCGAAACATCTCGGCTACATTAACCATGTGGCTTGACTATTTGAGATGTGAGACAAAATTATCCCTAGTCACTTTCTGTTTCCGGTTTTCGTTTGAAGGTAAGATTTCTGTTTTCGGCGACCCATTTAGCGTGGTAAATATGGTAAATAACTAAATTTACAAAATTAATCTTGAGCTTGCATGGATGACGTAATTTTTGTAGTAGTTTGACGCCAAAAAGTTGACATTTGATGCTATTAGTATGGGTTCATTATTTACAAAAATTGGTTCGTCCGCCAAAAAGGCACGCAGAGTAGTTTGAACGGCATCAGAACCAGTAAACAAAATCACTTTACTTGTATCTAATTTCATGGGCCTTCTCAAAGTTGAGTACTTCACTACCCCAGACAACAATATTGACTTATTCTCATCCAAGAAAAGTGAAACAAATGGGAATTTGTTTTAATTACAAGGAAAACAAAAGCAACCGCTTACGGAACTCCGGAAGCGTGTAGACAAACATAATTTGTTTCTCAAGTGGAATACTATCAGTGCAAGAGATCGGCCGTATCAGTCTGTCTAAATTTAGCATAACCTCACTTAGGCTGGCTAGATTGAGGTATATCGCTTGAACCATACTAACAAAGCGCTCGTATAGCCTAAAATCACCATCCTGAAGATTGTACACTCTCTGAATGAGGATGAATTTTTTGACTGGACAGGTAAAGCTACCACATCAGCTGTGGAATGTGATCTGGTGAATGTTGTCTTCCGTAGAATCCATACAAATCTACGGTGTTAACAATCTCAAAAGGTTTGGAGATAATCAGACAATAAACCTCGAGTGAATATTTGAAAATGAGACTCATCTTGGCCATTCTCCAACTGTCACCTGTTAAATAGCCGTTGCAGATGGGGTCCACCGAAACCAAAGGGGCGTCTCCACATGCATGAAGTACCATGGTAATAGTGTGTTCGGACCAGAAGCTTTATTTATTCCAAGCTGCCAAGCTGTCTGACTATCAGAACAGGTTCAAAAAATACTGATGAGATCGAGAGAATAACTGTAAATTCAATTAAAATATATCCAACAAAAAATTGATTAAATTCAAATTTTTATTTTGCGGAAGAAACTTACAAAGACTTCGCTTATCAAATTCCATAGGGTGTTTACAATTTGGTTCGGAACACGACTCACAAGGTCACATTTAGTCCATGTAAGAAAACGCGTAATGGCATGTTTTTGACGAGCACAGGAGAATATATTATGTAGTTGGGTGTTGAAACATAATGTTTACCAGAGCATCATCAAGCTGAAGCTTGAAAGATACTAATGTTGGTGCCCACACCACGTGTGTTCCATGTGTTGCACACTCTAACTGCAAATGAATGGCGTCTGCAGTCGAGACGGCTCTTTTGGTGTGCCAACTTCAGTGGATGCCCTCCGAGGTGAACATTGGTTGATAAAATTAAGAGGGATCTAAATGGATGGTTGAGCTGTTGGAAAATCCGATACAGTAAGATCATATCGCCTCTGATTTGACGATATTGAGATGAGTATAACCCCAAGATCTGTAATCGTCTTAGAATGCAAACCTTTGACCAATTTGGTAGCCATTCTCTGTGGATGTTAAAGTGCCTTCCGATCTCGCTGCAGCCATCGGTTTCAGGCCTGAATTGAGTAATCCGTTAGTAAATTTTCTTCAGGATTCCAGGGGACTGCAGCCTTTATCAGGAGAGATCCACTGGATTCCATGAACCATTGTGTGTTGTCTTGCATAGTCGGTTATGCTGCGAAAGCGATTCGAAGAAGCTATGATTACTAATGCATAGCAAAGATATTGGAGCAATAATACAGCGTGATCACCTCGCCCAACGGAATTGCGATTGCAATTGATTCGACTATCAATTCTTCATTTGTCAGCACTAGATCAAAAGTTGACGAAATTTGGTTGATTCCGAACCTGGTCAGTTCCTTCACATGATTGTACAACGGATGTGACTGGATGAACTGCTTCGACTGTCGTTCAAATGGCTTACACGATGAAGACACGTTGCTTAGCTTTGGACATTTGAAGTCACCCGTAACAAGAGCGTGGGTGAAATTCAGTGACAAGAAGTAAGAAATTGTTTTCAACAAAGTCTCATTTGATGAATCTTGTGACGAACGAGGGTGATGAACTTCACGGATCAGCCCGATATCACGTTGCGTTAGCTTCAATTTACACCATAACGTATCTAAAGTAGCAAACGGGCACTCAGTTTGCTCTCATTGCAAGCTGTTTTGATAATAGAGCACCACGCCCCCACTTCACGTTGGACGATCACACACTAATAGCTCCATGCCCGGTAATAGCAGCTCGGAGTCTAAAATTTCAGTCATCAACCAGGTTTCGGTTACGGCAATGAGATCCCATCAACCGGTCCGACAACGTAGTTCCACTTCTGGAAACTTACTGAAAATCCCTGATCATTGGTATAGAAACAGTTCAATCGTTGTCGGTGCAGAAATCCCCTGGAGTTTAGGGACGTAATTTAGCCGACCTCGTCATCGGCCGGCAGACGATTTTTGCCGGTGTTTGTTGGATTTGGTCCGATGGGGTCGAAGTGGAATATGAAGTTTGCAGTGTTTCACGTGCAATGTGATTAACAGTCTCGACTGGTGGACCATTTTTTCGGTCCTGAATTCAGCATTGGTCTTAAACGTAATTTTTTGGGCCCTCTGGTTCTGTGTTCATACCATGACTGGAGAACTGTGTTTACTATTTCTGGTGTCCCAAGAGTTACTTTCAGTATTTGCGAGCCATCTCCGCGATAGTTGGGAGAACACGGAAAGCTTTTAATGGCCGTGGTAGAGACGTTGCGGCAGTCTAACAATTGTTGAATGAAGCGCCATTCGTAAAAATCATTTTTTCGACAGTTGGATTCATCGGCTTCGGGGAGCTGTGGCACCCCGTGAATAAGAATCGCCTACGAGTTATCTGCATCGCATGCCCTGATAGGATCGTATCATCGGTGTACACGCTCAGTCCAAGGTCTGTCCGGTAAAATTCTGGTATTGATGGACTCATTTGCAATGAGAAAACTAGAAAGAAGAACATCTTCAAGTATTCTTCACTGGCCAGCGTCACACAAAGTAACCTGGATTCTCCGAGATGCGGTGATATCGGTTGGCGCCAGAGACGTGTGAGGCTCACCGGTTTGGCGTCTACACCCGTTCGGGCACATACCTCTGCCCAGCGACTCAGCTCGTCCTGTTGTCTCTCTCTCAATAATGGACTTGTGGGTTCTGAGAAATTTTTCAAATTACCGTGAGTGCAGTTTTGCCAACTACTCTCTTGTTCATTTGTAACCGTAAAGCAATTTGCAACTGGCGTTTAGGTGGTGGTACTTTGATTACAGGTACCGACCCTTCGACCGTTGATTTCCTCATGGCTATTGGAGAGAAAGCGATGCGTGCTATCTCTTGATTTGTCTTGTTAAAGGCACTTCTCGGACGTTTTGACGGCCTTGGGTTTGGGATTTTGGGGTCGATCTGGGATAGGTGTTCTTTAGACCGCTCAAATAAGCAGATAACTTACGGACAAGTGAGTATGAGGTATCCTGAGCAGCACCATATCAAAAGATATGATCGAACGTTTTCAAGGGTATTGGTGGATAACAACGGATTAGTGTAAGTAAATTTGATTGAATCGATGACCTGTGGAACCTTATGCAGCATCAACAGGATGACAATAAATAAACTTCCAATTATTACAAGTGTGCAGCGAAGGGTTTGTTCTGCCAGTCACCACCAAATAAGTTGAACACAAGACTTTGAAAAGTCTTGCCTGGTAAGTGTTGTAAATCATGTCATTTCTATCAGTTTTTAATTCTTCGTCTCCTGACTTTGGTTGTGCATAGCGGTATCAAAGCACTCAAGTCAATTGTGTGTTTCGAGGCTCGAGTGCTCGACATTTTCTTGATATTATTCAAAAAAAGGGGTTGAAGAGAAACAATGAAAACCATTACAAATAACAGAAGACAAAGACGCCCTGTATTGTGGTGCCTACTTTGATCACACAAAACGTTCTAACACACAATGCATGTTTTACAGGTAAAAAGTTAAAAGTCTCATTGTTTACCGTCGAGAATTCGCTGATTTCAATCAAAACATAGTGCTTCAATCGATCGGACTCCGATATTTATCGCAAAAAAACACAAAACAGTATACGTTAATGGTATTTCTAGGCAGATTTCTAGGGCGATTTCCTGCACCGTGTTTACGCTTTCAATTAGTTTTTGGCCCTCCTTCTGTTATTCACGGTAAAGTTCCTTCAGAGATCAAAAATTTTGGGACTCGCATCGATATGGAAACTCTGCTTTTTCCTCATCTCTCTTATGGTCCATCCAACTATTCCGCTATTAAGTGTCTGGTCTACACCGTTTTAAAAAAATGTTTTCCTCTTCTCCATTCTCATCCCGGACTGTCTCACGCTTGTGCGCGTCCGCATGCGCTTTCATCACTGTCGTCAGTGTATCATGATCTGTTCATTCAATGCAGACGATATGAAACGACGCATGATGAAGTCTGGCGTCGTAATTTATCCTGTCCCATTCTGTTTGAGCTTCCTTCAAACGGACTCATATGTTTTCCTTCTCTATCTGATCTAGTTAGCCCAATTTCGGGACAAGATAGGACAAAGGCTTTCGATTCTTCTGATCCAAGTAACCGGTTTTACACAATGCAGAATCAAACACTGTCTATGCCTTGATTTGAAGACCAACCACTTTTTATTCCTCCCATGAATTCTCATTCACTTAGTGCAATGCACTTGTAAACGGACGCATTTCCTTTTCGTTTTTATTGCCTGCTGTGTCCTTTGCTTTGTACGTTGCATATCTTGTTCTTTTTTCCCCTCGGTTAAATGGGGTCATTTTGTGTTTTCTTTCAAACTTAGTGAACAACTCACATCCCGCCTGTCCTCACACAACTTATTTAAACACACTAGAATTCTACAGGAACGTAATTACTCAGTTATCATGTAAATGACATTGGGTGGCACGAAATCAAATGTCAATGTTTTGTGGACGAGCAGTTCTGATCTGCTTATCACATAGTGGTTTATTGAACCAGACGCAGTTGTCTTGGTTGTCTACTCATTGACCCCATAATTGGCTCAGTTCAAATTAATGGAAGACAGATGACCAGAACAAAATTCTCATGGTCACGGAACCCAAAAGCAAAAGCTATCGATCACAAAAGTAGGAAAAAATTCGAATTCACATATTTCTCATACACATTTAATGAGTATTTTACTCAACAACCTGGTTTATATAGTCAAAAGTTTGTCCATTGTGTAAGGCTTTGCAAGTAGTACTGTGGTGGTACTGTGGTGATGGCGAAACAAATTTGAGCTCGGTCTATTGGCTCACGTGGTGAACCAGAGAACCATTTTGTGGGAGTTCACGTGTACGAAGCTCACACACTCCCCTAACACACATACAGACATGCGAGATGTGTATTTGACCGGGCTAGTTATGTTTCCCACCGCATGTAACAATTGCTGGCTAACATGACCCAGTCACTTCAAAATCATTATTATCAATCAATGACCAGACGTCACATGCAATTAGGCCGTTGCTAATCAAACCAGAGGGCAAACTTTGACGCGGACATACATTTTCAATCACAGGTTTGTCCAAATCTACAAACTTTGTGTAATTTTACCGGGTATTATTAGTTAATAAACGTAGGGTTTTGTCACAAATTTCCATCTGTGGTGGTTTTGGCCTGATCCTTGTTTGCTTCCTTTTTGTCCAATTACTGTAAATAGAGCAACATAGAGCACTACCAAAATAATCGCAACCGATGTTTAACGAGTCGGCTCAACACGAAATGTAGTTTAGAGACTGCTAATCAACACATCCCCATACATACTTGTTTATAGGATGCGAATTTATTCGGGTGTTAGTGAATCCCAGTTAGAAGGGTAATTGCGGTACCGAAAAGGAAAAAACGAATTCCACGAGCATCGACCGAAGGATTGATATTCAGTAACGTCAGTATTACCATGCTGAACTGCACGTTTCGTTTCATTGAACCTGAACGTAAGTTACTTAGTTACTGTTCATGGTTCCACAAACTGATTGTTGTAATGAATCAGAAGAGTGGTTAAATGTGTTGCCACGTCATACATATATAAGTTCACTAAAGTTTACAAACAGTCTCCGAAATGCACATTCGGTCACAGTGAATGTCTGTGGTTTTGTGGTAGTTTCTCGACTGGCTGCAAAGAATGACATTTAATGTAAGCTGGGGAATGGTTTCAAAAAATAAACTCATGCATATCAATGCACATACATGTATACAAACGGTACCTATAGTCTGGAAGAGGGTAGGTTTCATCATGTATGCCAAGACGTATTCTAATACATTTCAGTTGATAAGAGAAAGCGGAAAACACTAGTTTATATAATTGGACAGTACATATGCTACGCACGCATATGACAGGACCAAATGATCATACATTTTACCACTGATAGGGCAGTTAGCGTTTGACTGACAGTTTGTTTTACACAAAAACACAGGCCAGGTATCCATCATATGTTTCCAACCGACCCGGCCAACCTAAGCAGTCAGGGCTGGTCTTACCATAAATGGTCCTAAATCGGGATTGTGAGTCTAGATCATGACGATTCTTCATCAATATATATATATATATATGTATATATATATCGGACAATAAATAAACCAGGTTCTTTTTGTGAGCCATTAATTTCTCACTGCAATCTG
This sequence comes from Echinostoma caproni, assembly GCA_900618425.1. Taxonomy (NCBI): domain Eukaryota; kingdom Metazoa; phylum Platyhelminthes; class Trematoda; order Plagiorchiida; family Echinostomatidae; genus Echinostoma; species Echinostoma caproni. The sequence goes on along the minus strand of UZAN01040043.1, from coordinate 71,172 downwards.
ATCTGATTTATATCTATGCTGTCCCCATTTTTGTTCACTGATTCTATTGTAGTTTCCATTTTGGAAAATCCCTGCAGAAATGACATGTGTAACTCACGCCAAGTCATCGTCTAGTGTTTTTTCTGGCAAATTATTTTGATGTTCCAACTGAAAATAAAAATTTATGGGACTCAATCAATCTTCGGTTTGGTCTTCACTGCCTTGTAGATCATGGATAGAGTACGCAAAGCTACTGAACATTGCGATGCGCTTCAGGGATTTATTGCCACTCACAGCTGTTCCGGAGGTACCGGCGGTGGTCTCACGGCTTATATATTTCGCGTCCTGGCTTCGGACTACGAAAAGTTTAGTGTTGTGCAGCTACCTGTTTATCCAGCTCCACAACATTCAAACGCCATTGTGGAACCATACAACACTGTTCTTCATTTGGATCAAGCTGTGGATGCAGTAAAACTGTCAACCATGATGGACAATGAAGCGATTGGCGAGGTGTGTCGTCGGGATCTGATGCATAGACAACCGACATTTCACACGATGAATCAAGTGATTGCACTTCTCACTAGTTCATTTATTTCCCCAATTCGATATTCTGGCTGTCTGACCGCCGGCCTGCAGGAAATGGAGACCAATTTAGTTCCATTTCCACGAATTCACTTTCCCGTGCTCCGTCACGCCCCATTCATGCATTGTTCCCATTCGGAGCATCGTATGTCCAATATTGATCAACTGGTCCAGCAAGTGTTTAGCAATACCGGACAAACAGTGAAATGTGATTTGAACCGTGGGAAATTTATGGCATGTGTTCTATCATTTCGAGGTTTGGTCGGTCCGCGTCTCGTCAACAGTGCGCTAAGCCGCATCAAAGTTACTCCCCACTACGAGTATGTTGACTGGTGTCCAACCGGCCTGAAAGTGAACCTGGTCGCCCAGCCACCCGTATTTGTGGCTCAAGATGCACATATTTCGCCAACCGATTGTTCCGTGACCATGCTGGCTAACAGCACCGCAATCAGTTCTGTGTGGGCCTCAGTGGGTGCCAAATTCGACATGATGTTCAGTCGGCGTTGTTTTGTGCATTGGTTTCTTAACGAGGGTTTAGAGGAGGCGGAGCTCAAAGAGGCACGAGAAACATTGGCATCGATTGAACAGGATTATCGGGAAATTTCGTTAATCAGTGACAGAAACTTCAATTTCAAACCCACTCGACCCAATTTGGCAAGTATTCATAGAAGAGGAGGTTGGAGATTTCAAAAGTCAGAAAATTCGAGAGATATCATGTGCTCAATAAGTGATTTATTCAGCGATGAAGTGGTCTCATCGAATAAATCGCCCTATAGGATAACGCAGGCCCATAACTCTCCAGACAGATTTGGTATTCATTCAAAAATATGTGCGGCAAACTAGAAACTGAAATCATTTAAATAGGCCTCATGAAACGCTCGGCCCTTGATAGGATAACAGTGATGGTTTACAAGATTTGTGCCACGTTATGCGGAGTTAAGTTGGGTCAAACATTTTGGTCTGATATACATCTCGATCGAAACCAGTTGCCACATTCTCGGTCCGATCGTGTGATTTGCTTGAACTTCACAGCGCATTGTTTTGTTTCTCCTGAGTTTAGTCTCGGCCAGAGGAAACAAATAAAAAATCTGCATTTCTTGCTTCCTTCTTGTTCCTCAATCCGATTGAGCATCCTGTCTATTTCCTCATACCAAATTCCGACAATGTTATCAGGCGTCATTTGATTCGATATTCGTCCAACTCTTCAAATGGAATCTAGTCCACGGTGATCGGATGTGTGATGTATGTATGTATGTTATAGAAACTATTTTGAACTGGGATTGTTACGACACTTATGAGGAGCCATACAGAGAGCCATCGCTTTTCACAGAAAATGCATACGCGTTACGTTGCGGATGTTTCAAAGAGAGAGGGCATGAACTAAATTTTATTTCACTTAATGAATGTTTCATGATGCATATAAAAAGAGTATCATTTCTGAACTTTTTATTGGTAAATATGAATCGAGGAGGGCAAGACACCAGGATATTTATCTTTTCGGGTAAAGTGGAAGTGATTGATAGTTGTTCGAAACAGACAACCAAGTTTTAGAGTTACAGGCTTGAATTAGCCCATTCGATTGTTAAGAGGCACCAGGCACCCAAGACCATCAAGAGTGCCTGATGCCTCTTAACAATCGAATGGGCTAATCCAAGTTTGCTACTCTAAAGTTGATTGAGTTATTCGCACAAGGTGATGACCATCGACCGTGTTGCTCAAGGGTAAGGGTTTGAAGTCCCAACCCGAACGTTTGCGGTTNTGACGGGGACGCAAAAAGTACGCACTACTGACGAGTCTCAAACAAGACGAAACAGCTACCCAGTGTTCTTTGTTGGGCTGTGAATAAATAGGCGCCAACCAGTCGTCGGTCTTGTTTCCCAAGTAATACAACACTTTTTTGAAGTAATTTGCCTTTGACTGATTGATACGTTTGGCCTGGATGTGGTTCGTCGTCCGGAAAATGCAAGACGTAATTCCTTATCTGACGTTATGTTAAAGGGTTGAATCACCGCAGAATAAACATCACCCGTCACGTTTAGAAATGGGACCAACGAAATTTACCTTGCTTTCCTAATCTCTCTCTCGGTGATTCAGACTTCGGCTTATTCACTCAGATTGTTTTTTATAGAGCCCAATTGTCGTTCAACTCTACATAGCTTTGAAAGCATCGTAAATGTGGTTCCTCCTTGTGAGCAATCACGTGCGATACGTTTTAACTGAATACCCTGGGTAACTAATCAAAGTATTGCAGGTTGTCAATTTTACACTTCAGTTGTTTAGTGTACGAGGGCTGAGCAAAATGTTTCCGGATCTGCAGTACGCGGACGAGGTGCGGATGATCGGGCAAGGAAAACGTGAGCTGTAACCCATTGAAAATATTGTTCAGTGATTGCTACTTATAGAACCAAATATCAACAACCAGGCACAAGTCACGAGTAGTATGTTGCGATAGTGGAGGAGGATGCGCGGATTGCAGTGGCACGTCTGGCGAAAGCCATCGGGATTTCATCGGGATCAATCTGTGCCATCCCATTTGAGAAGCTCGCCATCAGAAGGGTTTGCCACGCTGAGTACTCCATCACCTCAATGAGGAATAGAAACATGTTCGGGTGAGTTGGTCCCACAACATGCCTGCCGGCTCTGATGATGGACGATACAATGCAGTTTAGGAGATTACCAGTGTTTACTGGACTAGATATACAGCTTCGACCCAGAGACCAACTAACAACGGGCTCAGTGGACGTCGCCTCAGAAATTCTTATGCGACTGCGGTCTGTCAGAGGGTGGCTGTGTTTGCAGCTTAAACCGGTCATAAGGCTATTGTACAGCCAAGGGCAGTCACAGAAGACTAGTACTCCACCCGCTGCACGCCGAAAGTGCTGGGAACTGCTGTCAGGCGTCGTCCAAAGACTCTAGCAAGAGGGACCTGGCTGCACTATGACAACGCACATGCCAAGATATTTCATGTCATCGGCGATTTTCTGACCAGAAAACGCATCCAGGAAGTTGGCCACCTATGCTATTTTTCAGACCTGACTCCGTGTGACATTTTTAAGTTCCCAAATGCTAAGGGCCTAATGCGTGGAATCGGATACGAGTCACCAATAGCGGCAGTGGAGGATTTCACTGAACTGGTCGAAGGTTGGCTAGCTTTGGAATGGTTTAGCTGTTCCACCAAACAGTTTGAGCGGTTGGAACTGTGCATGAACGCTGGTGGAGAATACGTTGAGAAAATCAAATACTCATTTTTTTGTAATGAGTAAAATGTTTTTTGCCTCCGGATACTTCTTTCTCAGCTCTTGTTTATAGCATGATACTTCGATAATTGCTTAGCATCCACAGTGCACGAGATAACACTTATTACTGATTAGGATTGCGTGTGTTGGAGTTCACGGAATATTTACCAACTCTCCAATACACAAAAATAGAAACAAACACTTATTTATCGCTTCAGATGTGTTTTTTCGTATAGGGAATTGAAATTATAAATGAATCATGAGCGTTATGCTCCACTCGTTGAAATATATAGTAAATGAGTTAATTTTTGATCTGAAGATTTTGCATCTATTGATTATAACTGAACAGAGTGTTTAAATTGAAACGAAACTTGTTCGTTTGTTTTCTACCGTTGGTTAAAAATAGTCCAAAATGATTTGGTTCCATTTACTTGTATAATTTCATCAATTGTACTGTATTTGGTCGGTTTTCTAATTATAATTCAAGAAAAAGCGGTAATTACTGCACGCATATTCCGGGTGCCGCGGAAACATGAAGGAACCAATTTTGCTTTTTAATACGATTTCATTGCATTTCACAGCTATCCAATCGTTTGGGATTTTATGTACATAGATCACTCCATCTATTATCGAGAAATTTGAAACTTAAACTTTGTAATCAATATCGCGGCGATGTTGGTTGGGCTGTGTGCGTGTGCATGTGGCTTTTTAGCTCAAAATTTGTTTTAGTTGGGATTCGAGTAAATCGGTCAACCGTGACGCGAGTGTATTGAAGTGTTGAATCAAGAAGAAGGGTGTTAGCACTAAGCGGCAATTCGCTGTGTAAAAATGAATTACGTAGCATCATCGGTTTTTCGTCCATAATTATGCACATCGAATGTTCCTGTGTGAATATTATCATTTTTCTGTTCGGGGTTGAACACGTTTCTTTCTCGAGCTATATATGAGAAAATTAACATAGAAATGACTTCTTTGCTATGAACATTATTTGTGTTTGAGGTAAGATAAAATATCATTAGGTTTGTGGTAAATGTTTACCAAAATGTATGCCCTGTTACTTTCATCTGAGATTAAATTTGAAGCCATACCCCGTTGTCTGACCTCGACGCAAAGCGCCTGATACATCTCAGTAAGCTCGCATTAGAATATCGGCGATCGATACAAGTTTTGTGCAGGTATACATTGATGATTTCTACGGTAAGACGATATACAAACTTTTATGTAAAACATTACGTGAACGTATTCAAAAAGAGAAATTAAACTGAAAATAACCAATCTTTTATGATGCAAAATTTAGGGAAGATGGTAGGATCTAAAGTTTAGGAAAAATGATAGATCGTCGCTTTTATTAGGTGGTTTGGAAATCACATCGGTATTGAATTACGGTATACTGGTTTTGGTCCAATGGTCGATTTTTATTGAGTTATTCCGGTGATACTTGCATTCTTACTGCGTCGAAATGCACTCTATCAGATGATTGTTTAGATCTAAAATTAGAGTTGTGCTTCAGACTAGTTCAACTATTCAACTGCGGTTGATGGAGCAACGATTGTCTGGCAAGCCCAAAATAGTGAGTTGCATTTCCTCGGTTTTAAAGCATGAACGATATAGGCATCAATAATGTCGGTAGATAGTTTAGTCGGTTTTATGTCTTTTATTGTCCATGATGGAGACATAATAAACTTTATTTGTATCCCCTTCAAACTAATTATAGGTACCTACAAGTGTATTCTCTACCTATGAACTACAGTTAGGCTTACCGCGATAGATCTGCTCGTTCTCTCCCAATTGATCAACCCAATGTCTATTGTTAAATCTTCCGAAAGGCGAAAGGCTATGGGAAAAGTTCCTTTGAATATTTATTTCTGTAAGTTCTCATGATTGTTGGGACTGTCGTGCTTTACGAGTAAAGAAAACACCCCAGTCGGGAATATGGAAGCATAGTTACGAAATAAACTTTCCCACTGTTATTGTCAAAAAGCCCCAATTTATTGGTCGTTCCCACCAGCACCACAGTTAATTGAGTGAACGCTAAGCCCTTGACAATTGGCCGTGAAACATGGTTGATCCACATACCCGGGGTACACGCACGTCCACCCACATTTTGCTTCACTGAGAAANACTGAGAAAATAACTGTCGCCCTATCAGAGATTGGTATGTTTACTCGTGTGAAAAAAATCTTATCGGTGCTCAAACGTCCGTTCTCACCCTGTTGGAATTTAGTTGTCCTCGGAGAGGCTGAACAAAGCTGAACGAGAGCAGCAAAAATACATCTAATTTTCATGACATTATCAAGCGGAAATAAATTTAGTTCAATTATAGGGAAACTAGTGGACCCCGCCGTCTGCCTTGCGTTTTGATAGCACAATACACTTGTATATCACTGACTGTTCGTAAAAAGAATACTTCCATTTTCAGAGTTTAAGTAGAGGAATAAAAATGATTTATCGATTTCTAACACTCTTTATTCGGTGTCATTTTTTCGGTCATCTGGTTATTCGCAGTCCCCTGAACTCGTCTGAACAAACGTCTTGCTTTGGTTACTTTATGATCTTCATTTGAAGTTCTCATGGCGACACGAAGGCGTCGTTTTTCCTCGTATGTATTCCAAATATTGGTAGATTTTTAAACAATCCACCATACTGAAGGAATACTGATCAGGACATCCTACTGGGTCAAAATTCCAAAAGAGATCTAATATTTTTCGCCTGAGTTGTTGAAGTTTTTGGAGCTCTATTTGAAACAATAAAGAGCAGACAATGAAGATCTAGTTTTCATCGATGTACTCACATATCATTACCTGCTGAATAATTTCTAAATAGCAAGTGGGAAAGTAAATGGTAGACTGCTCAGCTCACAACCTTTTCGCCTGTACATTATCCAGAATAGATTCATCTTATTTTCCATTGACGGAGTTTGTCTTAAATTTAGTTTGTACACATCTGTTATTTCGCCTTGAAAATTAACGAATGAGGAACCAAAAGGCCGGTTTCTGAATTGTATGCACATTTAATCATTTACAGTAACTCATCTCTTCTGTTAATTAGTATCTAACAGTTCTGAGCACGTAAAACGTTTTGAAGCACATGGTTCTCGGTGTAACAAACCTTTTTTCCTGAATGATCTAATGAAATTCTTGTTACTTTCTGCCACACGTGCTCACTACAAAAATCTGGTTGTACCAGCAGCCGAGGGAAACTCCCAAGCACAAACTGCGACCTTTGCAACCTTCTGTAGTTTCCGGAGCATTCATGAATAAATGATCTTGTGGTTAAAGTTCATCTGTCTAACAGCATAAGCAAATATTGTTTACGGTTTCATGGTCACCCCTTTGATGAATGCTGTTTTTTGGGGAAATGAAACTATAACTGGATATAACTCTGCTATAACATACAAACCTGTGTTATTTGATCTAATAAGTTTACATACGGAAAGGTCAACTCTTTCTATAAAACCACTCACCCCGATAATGATTGTGTTTACATGAATATAAATTTTATTTATTTAGTCTTGTTAACTCAAATAAATAAATAGACAAAACTGAAACATGAGTAAGGTTTTGTTTGGAGAAGATACTTGAAGCTTTCATCACGATTAAGATTGGTAACCGATGGAGTGGGAGAAAGATCACTTGATGTTACACGCATCAAGTTTTGGTTGTGTGTATTAAAAACGATAAAACTGACAATATCATCAGAATATTTTAAACGATGTACGGCAAGATTAGCAATTCTCATTAACGTAAGAGGGAAAACGGTGATCGTGTAGTACACCTGAGTTGTTTGGTGATGTAGGTAATTGTTTTATCGAAAACGCAGCATTATCTCTAAGATTCAAAGATTCAAAGATTTATTATGGGAATAACTTACAAGCTCATGCTTTCTCGTCCCATAGGTTCGTGCGGTGGAGTAAGAAACAGTGATACATACAATTCTTTGTGTAAAATGTCACGTGATACGTGCTTTTTCCACTGCTGCACGCAGCTTCACTTATGTTGGAATGTAAGGTGTGCCATTGTTTCATCGAGGCTCATTTTGAAAGATTCAATGCTTGGAGCACAGACAAAGTAGGATGTGAGAGAGTTCCAGGTCGAACACACTCTGACTGCGAATGACTGACGCCGGCATTCCAAGCGGCATTTTGAGACCACTAGTTTAAATAGATGTCCTCTAAGATGAACGTTGGGTGATAATTTCAGAAGCCGGGCGACACGGATGACTCGGGTTTTGCATTATTTGGTATACCATAATTATATCTCCTCTGATGCGGCGGTAATTATTGGAATATAACCCCAGTGATTTTGGGGTGGAGCTCCAAGTAAGACTGGTGTATGTCGTATAGTTGGTTATAAGTTTTGGGTTCATAAAATAAACCAGCAACGAAGGTTACAAAATACAGTGTACATCGGTGATCCTCACAGGAAAACTGATCAGTAGCATCCAATACGGTGGCATATATCTCAAACGTTTGTGGAAATGGCCACTTTATCGGCTGCGAATTAATTTAACTCTCACGGGGCTCAAGCACTCACGGATGGTTTGAGTAAAAGTTTGTGTATGCGTGCAAAGGTGTAACGTAGTACTTTTGCCTGAATTGTTTGGTTTGGTGGATTGTTACTCGAGAATGGGGGTGATGTTTTATCATATGTTGGCATGTACTGGCATTTACCTTCAAAGGGAAAGGTGTCATTGCAACATTGTCAGCAACTCGTTTCTGCACTTTCGTTGAATAACCAAACTCTGAAGTAGTCAAAAGCTTGTCTATATCGGGAGTTGCATAACGATTGGTGGAGGTGTGGGTGAGGAAACGTCTCAGCGCGTAATAAAAGCTAGGCTAGCGTTTGCTAATCTGCGGTATCTCCGGCACCGGCGCGACATATTCTTTTCACGGTAGGTACCATGTTGCCCTACAAATGCTAAACTTGGTCTCTCCAAGCAGGTTATGTCCAAAGACAATCTGTATTCTACAACTGTTGTCTGCGCCATATCGCCCTCGTATGATGGCAGCATCGTGTGAATAACGTTGAGGTCAGACTATGTGTGTTAGCGTCACCTACGCTTCCACTGAGGAAAATCATTTCACTTGTCATCTCAGGTGTCTGGCGCACGCCCTACAAATGCCTGAGTACCGTTTGCCGTACCGTGCACTACTTGCCGACTTTGGTCTGGACTGGAAGAAACATCGAGGTTTGGAGGCTATGACGTGACGTAGAGGGCTAAACAGATTGCGCACGGATTTGACTTCCGTCAGGGCTTCCCGGTTCCCCGGTTGGGGTCATAAAGATTCAGATTGCCTTTAGCTTGAGACACCACGGGATAAAGCACCCTTTTCTATGTGAAATCCCAAAAGTATAACAAGCAAAAACGTCAGAAGGAGGTGCAGTAAACAGGCAAAAGATTGTTATTCCCAAAGTTGACTGTTCGTTTTGCTTTCCCCTCTTTCTATTTCTATATTTTATGTTAGACCGCCGGTTATTTTGGCGACGTCTCTTTGAGGACTTTGGTTATACGTATACACATATATCTTCCTATTTGGGACGCCACAAGGGAAAATATTTTTGTAGCAGATAGTTATTAGGATATCAATGCTTATACCTAAGTCTCCGAAGAATATTTAGGGCTTCGGAACTGTTAGTAGTTTGTTAGAATTTTTTCCATACACACATCTGTAAATGTTGCACCGGAATCCATGCACGAATAAATTGGGCTCGTGTAGTTCAATCAAAATGGTTAGACGATGAATAGAACTGAGGGGATTTGCATTTCCGTAAGTCATTCAGTTCGACTTGAGTCAACACAGGGCATCAAAATAGAATTAGCCGGATTAGATCTCTTAAAAGAAATAAATTTTACCATGATTGCAGTGATTTTACGGGAGAATTCTTCCATTGGTTCTCCATATTCGGCAATCATTTACAACTGTGAAACTTTATGCACTGCACCTTCCCACCGCCAATAGTATTTACGGACTTTGTCGGTCGAAAGTCCATCCGTCGAGGTCTGATTGCACCCGCTTGCTTCACTATTCTTTCCGTATTCTGAAATTCATTTTGATCCTCATCTACGGGCTTTTTCTTCATCCTTTTATATCACGTTACGCCTGCATTAAATAGTTCATCTATGCCAATGAAGAAATATAATATTATTTATTATAAACCACTGGAAATCTTTCACGTATTTGATTTCTTCTAATGCGGTAACCTGCAACCATGATTCAGTGTTTGATCACCAGGCTATATTACAGTCACCCGCACCATTTATTGGGAACTCATAACAACTAATGGTATGAAAGATACAATTTGGCTGTGAAAGAGAACTGGAAGAAAACGTTTGTTACCATTTTGTAGTGAAGCGTTGATTCATAGAACTGTAAAACTTAATGCAAGAAAATGAATGAAAAGTCCAATCGTACCTCACAATCGAAGTCAGATTCACGTCAAATGTGTTGCTTATTTACAAAATACTTCCCTGTTATTAATTACCTCACCAAGAATATAGATAACAGAGTCGTCATATGTTTGTCTGGGAAGATCTATACCCCTGTGTTCAGTGCAGTCAATGAAAACACAGTTTAATCCTAAACTAGTGTGAACGTGATGGTACAATATTTGTTTCAAATCATGGGAAAACGAGATAAATTCAAAATAAATTAATTCATACATATTGATAACATCCAGTACCTGATGTTAGAATGAGTCGCGATGTACCCGGGAGTAATTTGCCCTAATACTCCGTCCAGCAACTGCGGCTTTGAATAATCAGAATGAAGTTATTATTGATCTATTGACTGCCGACCATTTATTGACTGCAAAATAATACAGACTTTAGGCGATTGATTCAATGGCTGACTGAGCTGATAACTACAGATCCGGAAAATGAGTGACGTCAACGGGTTTCACAAACACTACGATTACGCCAGTTAATCGGTGACCCATAGAATTCTTCGCTATCGCCTGATGCAGCCTAGGGCTGTATCTCATAGTCGAATAAAGAATAACGATTAAGTGAAAAGAAAGGGAAGAATAGTAAAAAAAACATTTTACCGTTTGTCATTTTTCCAGATAAAATTCAATAAATAATGATAATAAATATATACAAAGTTTAACCCCCAATAATTCAGGTTGAACGGAAACCATAACAGTCATAAATTTTACACTGAAAATGTTTTCTGCACTGATGTAATAATGACAAGGTCGAAAACGGCCAACATCTAACCTGAATTCTTGGATAAAATTATTCGTTGTGTTCGCATCATAAATATGGTTTGCAGCGAGTCAATTTTCGAAGCGGTCACCTGTGTGGGAAACAGTTTCGATAAACGAAAATGAGCTTGCTGAACAATGAACGGATTTGTGCTCTATAATGCAGCAGTGAACTATGGGAAGCAAACGAAAATGGCGAATCCGAATTCGATCTATTGTGTTCTTCAAATCTCTGGGGATTGTATTAGCTATGTTAACACTATCAGGATTAAAGTAAACCAAAACCATTAAACTGAGGTTTTTTCTCTCAGGGCTGACTGATAGGAAAAATGTTTTTCAGTTGTAGTGATTTGATCCATGTATTTTGCTACTTTACGGCAAGATACCTCTTCTAAATCATTTATAAATCCTGCTGCTAGATGAATCATGTGAATGTCGTTTATCTCTTCGGGTGTGCTTTATAATTCATTCAATGTATAATATACCAAAGGTTCCGGATTTTGTTGCAAACCGTATTCTTTGTTTAAACGAGATCTCTTATTTCTGCTACCCAAAAGCTAGTATGTGAGGTTTCATTGAATGATAAACCATGATTTGAAAGATGTCACCATTTGACTGCTTTAGTTCGTAAACAAGCATGCATGTATATTTTATCTAATGAAACGATTTTTATTCAAAATATCGATTTTTATACAATGGGAATTTAAATTCACAAAGGATCGCTTTTATTTCAATCAAACTTTGCACAGTTGACTTCATAAAAGTATACTTTAGGGCGTATAATAACTGTGCCCGATTTAGTTACTACAAAAATCATAACACAGTTTCTGAATACTCAAAGCTTTTTGCAGTGCAATACAGTATATCATTTGAACCATTATATAAAGGGGTGACAAAAGGAATCTTATAATATTCTATAATATTCTAACGGAAATCGATAGCAGAAAGAAAGGTTCCTGTTGCAGTAAAACTGATTGTTTCCGAAAGCCAAAAATTCAGTTTTTGCCAGCCAAATCAAAATAAAGCTTTTTTTCTGTTATATTACCTACATAATTTTGGAAGATAAGAAATCATGAACCATGAGACTGTGGTTGTTCGGTTTGCGTTGCAGCTTTGTCGTTTTGAGATCAACTACGTGAACCAAAATGTATGGAACTCGGTAAAATACGCATTATTTCCGCTGAATAATTCACCGTAGCAACTGAATGACGCATTCCATTAAGTAGCTTAGAATGAAGTGATATCATTACTGAAATAAAAGTATCAAAGCACGTAATCCTGATCTCTTAGTTGAACTTGGTTAAGCAAATTTGATATTCTGTATTTATAAGACCCTTTCCAAGTACCATATCTCTTCTTTGTTGCAGAAGATCTATTTCTGTGTCGTTGTTGCTAAGAGATTGAAGTTTTAATCACATAACTGGCTAGGCATTTATGCCTCATTATATTTTGTCACAATATTACCTAATAAACTTACCTGATGAGCGGCAAGAACCGCCGAATCAATCGTGGAAGGCTTTTTGATTTATTCAAATAATACATACTATGATATATATATATATATATATATTTATAAAGGCATTTCCTTTGCACCTGTATCTTAAGGTAACCAATTCACATAATGAAATTCACCTATGATTGACGACCTTTTCACTTGGGGGCTCAAATCACAACACCTGGGCTTTGTTCTAACAACGTCTACAATCCATAGAACAAGCTTATAGTCATAATCAGAACACAGGTTATGGGCGAACATAGGTTTTCGGTGAGTTTCTTATCAAGCCAGTACAATCTTATTAATGTGTTGGGGTCAAACGGTTGAGGTCAAATAGTAATAGCAAAGGCATGGGGTAAGGAAGTGTTTTATCTCTCTTTCTCTGGTTCAGATAAGAAGCGTTGATAATTGATTTGAGTCATCACAGCGCTCATGCGTGATGTTGTCCGCTTTGGGCCAGAGGCGTCTAAATGCCTGAACATGTGCTCTATGAGTGCATAATTCTAGATTTAACAATGATAGTGAGAGCCGAATTAGTATCCACCCTATATCCAATTTGAACCAAGTGTGCAAAAATGGAACTGGAAATAACTCCGATTACTCCGTGTCTAAGCCACGCGGGTTGATGCGCCTTGATGTGTTTAGATAGCTGCCTTGTCGTACGACCTACATAAGTGGCACCACAGGTGCAATTGAATTGGTAGATTAGCATTGACGAGGTCAACATAGGCAACTTATCCTTATTCTGGTATCGGAAGACGGGTGATGTCAAGAACACGCATCTTAGTTTGGCAGAATTGAACGCTGTTTTTACTGCGGCACTCAAGACTCTTGTAACCCTTTCAGCTGGATCTCTTATGAACGGGAGTTGGATGATGAAAGTCTTTTTCTCAACTCTATCTGCAACCGACTGTTTTGTTCTTTTAGACCATTTACGATTGATGAACGTCCCAGGGTAGCCATTTTCTGACAGCGTCTTTCTCACACCTGCTAATTCTGCTTGTAACGTGTCTTCTGAGCCAATGTATCTTACTCTGAATGGAAGACAGTGCATCAAGATACATATGTAAGCGAGCGGTAAGAAACTATGGAAGTTTGTATACTGTTCCTTCCATGTGGCTTTTCGATGCACATTCCGCTGAATAGAATTATCCAAACGTGGCGGTAAATTAACGTCCAAGAATGGTAATTCCTTGTTTTTTTCTTTCTCAACTGTAAAGCGTATACCAGGGTGTGCCAAATTGAAGTTTAACAACACATCACTGAGGTCAAAATTGTCATCGAAAATATAAAAAATATCTTCCACGTATTTATTTTAGTGATCAAAATTATTGATAACTGTGTACACAGGACCGGATTCTATTTTTGTCATGAAAATATCCGCAAGGACTGGCCCTAAGGATAACCTCATGTTGACTTCATTTTTTTGGCGATAGTATTACCGAACAAGAAGTGCACGCTCAATGTGCCATTGAGTATTAGTTTTTTTCAAAATGTTAACTGGTACAACCACGTGTATGTTCTCATTCGTAATGGATTCGGAAATGAAGTGGTGTCCCGGTGGTAAAATGAAAAGAAATGAAGATGAAAAGCTTACTGTCCCGAGTAGAAGTACGTTGGTAAACAGGGGCACAACATCAAGAGAGAACATTTATTTTACTTCTAAGTTCACATCTTTTATGACATCTGCAAACACGAAGGTGTCTCGTATTGTGTTTTGCAATATTTTATGTGTTGATTCCGGAACGTTCACTAGTCATTGGGCGGTAGTGTGATAGGCTGAGTTTGTCATGGACAGTATAAGACGGAGAGGCAAACCAGGTTTGTGAATTTCTGGTAAACCGTAAAGGCAAGGTATTTTGGAACCCACGGATTTGGGTCTTTCAAAAAGGTTCTGTGATATGAGTCCTTGGTCTCTGAGCCTTTTTAGTGTTCCCGTGATTTTTCTTTCGGTTTTCTCAGTTTGATCGCACTGTGATGGATCTCGACTGAATTTTGCTTCATACTGCAATGAGGTCACCAATTCAGAAAGGTATACTTCACGAACCATTACAACAATGCCAGCTCTTTTATCGGGTCTACTAAGGAGAAATCAATGGTCTCTTTTTAGTTCCCTACGCGTATCAAGACGCTTCCGTGTAAGAAAATCTTCATCGATTCTAACGAATTTCGAACTTAAATAATTTTATATACGTTTATTACCACTTCAATGAAATATTTTTCGCCATTCTTTGCTGATAGAATAGAACCGGTATTTATCCCCACAAGAAAATTTAATTATGAACATTATTACAGAAAGTTCGTCATCAAAATTTCGTTGCTAGCATTCATGTGTACTCTTTTTACCTGGAGCCTAAACATTTATCTTGTGATGTGTTGTTTTGAAATCACAAGAAACCACAAAACCACAATCAATCAATCATATTTATCACATCTGACCGTTACAGAAATCAGACAATTTTGAACCTTATATATAACTGTATTAGCCCGAAGAGGAAGTTATCGGAAACAAGCTTTGTTCGGTTCATTGTTTTCCTAATGTCACAATCTGAATATTCAATGAATAATCGATCTTCTCCAAACCAGCTCTCTCAGCTCTCTCACCGAGCAGCGGTTAGTGGTATGAAGAACAAGAGTATAAAGCAAATGGATTTTCATACCCTGTCTAATCCCATCATTTCACCCTCAGCTGATTTTAAATTGTTTAATACGGTCTCACGTATGTAATCAGCAATAATACAACTCAGAAAACAACGTAGTAAGAACAAACTGTGGGCACATATAAGGCTTTTATTGGCGATATACTACCTTGGGCAGTCGTAAACGTTATTTTACTAATGACATTTCATTTATTCGTTTTTATATCGCATTACTACTGGTAACGAATCTCAAGGAAATTAGACTGTGACAATCCAGAAGAACAATGTGGTTTTAGAATGGGTATGATCGTACTTGGAGTCTAACATTCTGATGTGATAAATGTATGCTATGAACAATTTACAATGGAGTTTACTGCTTCAAATCCGAAAGAGGCTGGGCATTTGAGAACAGCTACTGTTCAACGCCGAGGAAAAAATAGCTACATTAATTCAGTAATCTTTAGGTATTGTAATTGTAATGGACAAGACGTGTAGAGAACAACATGAGCAGAGACAGAATGCCAACACGGTTATCCTGCTCCCACCGTTTCTCCTGACCTCAGAAACGTTCTGATGTATTGGAGTAGGTGCTTCAGGTATTTTATCAGAAGATAACGAAAGCATCAATTCGTTTTGGTTCAGCTTGGATGAGAATGGAAAAGTGCCTTAATAGCTCGAGACATTTTTGACATTTGTATGAAAGTTCGTTTTGTTTGTGCACCCGCTTCGGTAAGAGACTATAGTTATCCAGCTGTAAAACACATATGAACTATCAATCAGGCAACGATGAATATCAATAGCATAAATTATTTGAGGAAAATCGGGAACCCACAGGAACAGTATCGGTGACATATTAATGAAAACCACAAAGCAGTCAGTCTAAGAATTTCCTTAGGAAGATAAGTATTTGCAGGCGAGAATCCGCAAAGATATAACTATGTGGTGTATTTGCAGTCACATTGAGAATAATTATATTTTGAACAGAGAGACCGGACAGCTATATTCGAGGTATAAATGAAAAAATCGTTTAGTGCTTAGTGATAACCCACTGTAGTTTATAGGTTCCTCGTGTGCGAGAGCGACACAACAGTTTCGTATGGCGATGTGTACGTTCAAAAGCAATAGTGACACGATAACAAAGTATGAATTAATCCCTGAACGAAATACCATCATATCATTAACGAGGACGAGCGATGCAGACGTCTGCATTGACGTGATAGCACCACCGTCAGTCTATTATTTCGTTTATCTTCCCAGTCAGAGAGCTGTTCACTGATAATGGCATGCCTTCTACGTCGTTATTCAGCCAGGATTTTGTGCACAACGCGTACCAATGCTTAGATAAATCGACGACAAGAGAACAGAGTGTAAATCTCACAGTTTTGAGAAGGATGACCGAATGGTATTGTTGACCAAATTGAGAAGAGTCACCTTGGCTATTGGTGGTATGTATGTTTCTGGCTCACTGAATTTTGCAGTCTCATTCTTGAAATCGGGTAAAAAGTATATTGATCTGCCTTGCCTTTGCAACTGCAGAGCTGGACTTAGAGGAATCACTTTCTTGTTACAAGTCACTGGAATAATTCAAAAAGGAACCGTGGGAAGTAGGTACAGTTTGATAAGGTAAAATGTATGAAACGTACATGAATCGTCATATAACCGAGGGAGTACCGAATTCATTACCAGTTGTTTGCATGACTAAATACGACGCAGACTTGTCTCTTCAGAAACCGGAGATTGCCGAGTCTGTCACCCAAACATGTCTAACCGGCTGGATGATGGGATGATTGAAATCTGAAATGTTTCTGTGATGGTGTTTAGAATAATCAACCGAAACGAGGCCACACCGATAGCACCGAGGCTGCTGAACGTTTCACAATCACCATACAAAAATCAAATCTGCCACTTGCACTATTCATTTACGTTTGACAGTGAGTCCTAGTATGGATCGAAATGTTAAAATAAACATTTTACAACTAAGTGTACACCTCCATTCTCTCTTGATATATATATATATATATATATGAAATTTACTATTCAGGTTGATGTAATGGAGTGGAATGAATCACTAAATACAATTATACGTAGTTGCTATCATAAAATGATAAAACATATATGGAATTTGGAATCTTTAAGCCACGTGGATAATCACTTATTGTTCGTCAAATAATGCAGTTACATAAAACACTTCAAATGCATTGAATCGATCGACTAAAACACTTTGTGATTTCACTAATCGAACATTCATGTTAATTAGACTTTCAGTAGAAAATAAGCCGACAATGACGAGCTTTGTTTTCGAAATGAATGAATGTGCAGTTTGAAGTTGATGCGGAATAGTAAGTTTGGCAGAGGTTCACGCGCAAACAAAATGATAGCCAATTAAAATCCGACGAAAAGCACTGGAGATTCAATGATATTATTTCAACCCAATTTGGACTCCAGAATTATAAGGACCACGTTTTGGCCGGAAAAAGAATTAAGAGGTTCTGCTATTCGGGGCATGTTTTATATCACTTTATCGGGTGCAATGTCTACTACTACCATTGCTACTACAATAACTACTAATACTATTACTATTACCACTAATTCTACTACTACCACTAGTACTACACTGTCTTCTACAACACAAATGTCAATTAAAAAAATAACCATAAAATGTTGATTCAGAAACGTGCATACCTATACGCTGTGTAAATCACGTGGAGACTAACACTCAAACAAAATGCATGAAAATCAGGACGATGGGCTGGCAGTCATAAAGCGTAATCAAGCGGTTAGAGGCGGTTTATGGTAAGTCATCCTCCACTGACGTGCACTTGACGAGGAAGCTCATCATAGTTTACTACATATTCCTACCACACACAAGTGATACTCCGCATGTCGCTGGTCGAATAAGAAAATGAATTCGATGAGCATCTTCAGCGCCTTGATGCCAGCTTTTACTGAAGAGTTCTGGGAAGCTGCTATGTTAAATTGCTCACAAATTACCTCGGTTATAAGAGGCATTATGGTAACAAACACAGGACGTTAGTGAAGTCACAATGAAAAAAATCAATTTATTATTCCTGCTCTACTCATTTAACGATCACTTGAGTTTCACATTACTCAATATATGAATACTGCTTATGTCAACAAAAGACCGCGTTTTTATAATGTCCTAACCGAAGGCGTTGTCAAACGATAGAGATAAATATAACTCATATTTTTGGATAAAAATAATCGTCCGACATGAGGTCAGTTGCTAAGTTTCCTCAAGGGAGTTCCCTCTCGAGACAAATTGTCAGCGAATTGACCAATGCAAAATTTATATCCCGAACCATCAACCTCACCCGGAATGAGAATTTTCGGGAGAAGAAATCGATCAACTTGTGGCTCGATATAAGGCTGATCGTTACATCGGTATTACGGAAATAAAACTAGCCCGAAATAAAACAAAACAGTGGTTTTCATCTCATCCAGATGCCTATGCATTTGAATAAATTTTGATATTACAATTCGGAAAACTAAAACAGACGCCTTGCGTATAAATCAGATCATCCGGCACTCATTGCGTTTGCCGGCGATCAGGCTTCAACCGGAATCATTCACTTATGAAGAAACTGTTTTTTATAGCATACCACTGAACACGGTTTAGGAAGAATTCATCCTTTCGGACGGTTGCGTCTATCTGAGGTCCCACGATTCGGGCAAGTTACATTACCATGATGCCAAACATTTTTAACTAGACTGATATAGTTAAGTCAAGTCAAGTAAAAGCTTTATGCACAGGAGGACGATGTAAATTTACGAAAGCATGCAAAATGAATCCGAAATTCGTAGATATAGCCATTTCCAATAAAGTAATCAAATACGTGATTCCATGGAAACGTTAACCCTGTAAATAGGTATATGTAGAGGATTTATCAAAACAGGATCAGGATAAGAAGAGGTTCCTTTTGAATCAACTTTAGAAATTTGAGCGTGAGAATGGGGGGTAACAAATTTCGAGAGTTTGTTGTGTAATATTTGATGGGTTTCTAAGAGTATTTTGATGAAAAATTACCACATGTTTGTAGTCGTCCGTCCAAGTGATCATGATATATACATCTTTCGTTATATCTGAAGACAGTTTTGAGCAGGTAAAACCGATCAAAACAAACAACTAAAAGAGCCAGAAAGATATTCACCAAGGGCAGATGGTTTCTTATACGGCAACACCAAAAAATGGTTTGCAGTATTCCGAGGTCGTAACTGTTCTTTGGTTTCTGTTGAATAATTCCTTTGATTCCTTATCTGCGATGGTCTGTCTAACACACTGTACCGTTAAACTGTCGGAAGCACGTTTGATATACCATATTTAGAGCTACTTAGAGGTGAAAGTTTCTGAACACTGAAAAAGTGTGGCGTAATTGTAAGAACTAAGTCTAGTTTTGCACTAAGTCTATTGAGCTAACCAAAAATGGAAGGAAAATTCATATCACATGGATTAAAACCACCAACTAATATAGAAAGGACTGAACGGTTGGTGATATCGCGTAAATGATAAAGAATTCCGAAATTCTATTCAGATGTCAGTATAATAGGTGCGAGGTAGATAGGGAACGACATCAACCAAAACATAACGCTGACCTTCCATGACGTGGCAGCAGGTTTTATCCGTGGAGTATTCATAGACAAAGACGGTTGATTTACTTCATTTGGTATCAACACAACTGACAACACCTACGCTTCGTTTACGGACAATCGTAGGACGGTTAACTCGATACATATTATGCCCGTTCAGATGTGCAATATCACCGGGAATTGTTTGGTGAAAGTACGATTCATGATTCCAAGAATTTTCGCTCCTGAGTTTACGCGGTACCTGCCACTTCGTCGAGAATTTCCAACAGAGACCNAATACTGCTCGTTAAAGGGAGATGAATTTACATTATTCTGCAGTTCACAATCTGAGGCCGACTTGCTATCCTGCGCGATGTTTCTTTGATCAGTCGCACCATATTTTGATGATCCGCTGGAATTAATTTTTCACTTCGTAGCATAGTCCAAAAAATGTGCCGTTTGAGCTCACGCTTAACTGCATTGGTGCCCTTCAAACTCGGTTGACAACAAAAACTGCACTGAAAAACGATGTATTTTCTAGTGAAATAACGCAGCTGAATTCAAAGCCCCCAAGGCTGTATTCAATTGGCTGAACATATTCAGTTATTTAGAGATATTTCAGCAGATATTGAAGGACAGTATGTTTCTCATAGCACGATTAATTGTCATCAGGATACTTATTCTACCGTTTGTGCAAAAACAACAGACATGGAAATTCAAAGTGCTTAACTACCGTACATACTTTGCTTGCTCTCCTCCTCTACTTTTTGTTCATCTGATAAAATACAACAATATTATACTGGAAGAAATTTTAAATGCAAACAGTGAAGCCATCTGATTTTCTTCCCTCAGATCTGTTACGAAGCCCTTAGAAGAATCCACGGTTTGTAATGTGTTTGAACAGAAAACGTGACTATTTCCGCATGCTGTATTTTTAAACTTCTGTAGGGCCGCAGCAGTAATTTTGAATGCAAAGGATCAGACTATCAACATATAGTTTGTGACCAAAATCTTAGTTAAGATATTAATGGAAAAAAAATTATCACTTCTTTTGTTTGACCTGCGAGAAAGGTTCTTCTGGTATTCATCTGAATTGTGTGTAACTGTGTAATATTGTATTACAATTTCCTATAGAGATGTTAGATCAGCTAACGTAAGGAGACCTTAAATTGCTTGCAGTTTTTATTTGATTGAAGTAGACATAAATATCCATATTTTGACGATGATAAGCTTCAACAGAAGTATTTTGAAAACTTAAAATGGAATCATTTGACCAACATTGCGCGGACATAAATGCATTCAAGGAGATTCTGTTTTTTTGGCAATACAAAATATACAATCAAATGGCCAAATGTAAAGGAAATCACAGATCCAGGTTGTGAGATCATACTGTCGGCGGAAACACACTAATATAAGCTAGACAGTTCTAGAATTATCACCATTTCCTAGGACATCATCACAATGAGTTCGGTTGTAATGTCGGTAGTCAGTATCGAAGGTGGAAATAAATTACAGCTAGCATTTGGGAGGGAAACCGATTGTTGTAACCAGGTCAACCAATCTGAAGGTCATCTGTTGAATTCTTCACCTGCCGGTCGCACTACGAAGTGGAAGAAAACACTCTTCGTTTTATGGATTTGGAAAAAATTCCAATTTTCCCCTCAACCAATTGTATTCTATATCCCGCAAGGCAAAGCAAACTGAACAGTATTGTACTCCAAGAATTTCGCAGATGTCGGTTGCAATTATTTTGTTGTCCACAACGACAAGCGTATGAAACCACCCTAGAATGTTGAAAAATAGTCAAAGTTCACATTTCACGATTAGTGAACATCGTGATTGCATCACCGTGCGAAGACATGCAAAAACAAAGTTTTTCATGTATGCATTTTGCATAGGAGTGTAACGGTTTCACACTGATTCCAGGGCTAAAATGTGACACATCTAAAGGATCAACATAATTTATTGAATCCGTTTCAAATTTTGAACTTTCTGCAACTCGTCTGTTTCAAGATCTCTCACAAAGATCCAAAGAAAGTGATTCGATGCGAATGAGATTGAATGGATTCTGATTATTCAACCTTTTTTGAATGTTTGAAATTTATTTTGTTCATGAGAGATCAGATTGTTTGTGACCATTCCGTTTGAAGTTCCTCGCGTTTAGTTGGCATACTACAGAAAAGAGTAATTTCGTCATCTGTATCTGACAAGGAAGCATAGCACAGACTTAGATGGATGAATAAGAACATAACCACTGTCGACAACGTAAAACTACTTTGCAAATTCCCAGGAAACAGATAAATGGATTAATTAGTAGAGACTGGAGTATTATTATGTTTTTTCAATGTTCACGGGATATCAGCACATTTACGTAAAAGGTTATCCATGATACAGTTTTAGGCTGTTTGCATGCGAAACTATAGAACACAATGTTCTAGACAATGAGAAGAGCAAAACGGGGTTAGGGATGGGAAAATTAAGTGCTTCGCGGATACAATCTGCGGTGTAAAAACGCTTCACTAGAAAATCCACACTATAGACCAAGAGGCGTTGAGATTTGTCAATAGCGGAAGTAGAGAAAAACAATTTCAAAATGCACTTAACAAAAGTGGAATGCAGTTCATGACGAATCGGTGAAATGAAGGTTCATTGACATGTTTTCTCAAAAGATGTAGATCGTAAAAATTGCAGATGAACGATGATGAGTTCGAAATATAGTTGCAGCGGAAAAGCTGAGAAATCATGGATCACACAGGTTGCAACGAAGTAAAATCGAATTGTTTTGCAATATGGTTGTTCAGCAAGAGCGTTTCAAGGGACGACGTACCTTTATACACCATCGAGCATATTAGTAGAATCCTTCAACGGAAATAGTGACTTGAGTAACTATGAACCAAATGGCACCACGAACGAGAAGAAGTCGAACTTGTAGTCCGCACGTAGTCACTCAGAACGATGTCAGAAATTAAATTTAAAAAGCATTAGTAAGCGTTAGGTTGTTTAAACGAGGGAGAATTTTACTTTTTATTCGGCTTCTTAGATAGTATGATGAGAACGTTTAAATCCATGGTTTAGTATGAATTCGTAAGTAATTTGAGTACAATTACAAACAGGAGCATAATGAGCGCAAAGAGAATTTTGAACCAGTTGGGTAAAAACACAAGGTGTTTCTGCTAGACTTTTCTGGAAATTGTAATATTTTGATGAAATAGATGTTTGAGATTGAGGAAGATTAACGATCAGCACAGTTTGAAGTCAATGACCACTTAAATCGAGCACAGATTATTTGTATACCGGTCATCTGTGTATGGCACACACCAATGTTTTCAATAGATGAAAGAAGATTGACACAACCACAATCATCATGCTGGTACCTGTGATGGCGGTAACAATCACGCTTCTCAACAAGCCTTCTCCGCCCAAACCTTCTCCCAGTAATATTTCCTTGTTAGAATAACTGCTGGAGCCCTCGTTATTGCAACAAGTTTGTTTTAAAGGTTGCAATCAATCAGTACAACTGAAAATAGTCATCTTGGATGGGCCTATTTGTAGTCAGTAGCTTGTGTGATAGTAACTTAGATACTGACCACATTATGGTTTATAAGAGTATTCATGCGGTTCAACGATTAAAAAGAAATTATGACAAATACTTCCGGGAGTGCCCCCCCCCCCCCCCCC
>UZAN01040043.1:16521-46569 GCA_900618425.1 Echinostoma caproni | reverse complement strand
GACTATCATCAAACCCGGACTTAATCTAGGAAAGTCGGTTCCTCGAGCTCCCTCAAGTGAAGGGAATTCTCTCAAATGAAATGGGACTAAAACTTAGTACAGTGATATCACGTCAAAATTCAAAAGTTGAGAGAGAGGAAAAATTAATCAAATAATTTGGGTGAACAAAGGAGAGCATGATCCAATAAATGGGTGTGAATAGGAATACCATTATAAGAAAGAGGATAGCAGTCTGTGTATACAGTGTATAGCGTGTGTATAGCGTGATGATTCTTCTAATTAGTAATGGGAAAATGCTTTTGTTTTGTACTTCAGTCAGGTGGGAACCGANGGGAACCGATCAATGTTTGCAGTGTTTATTTCTTATTTAATTGAATATGAACTAATTCATTCAAACAATCAGATGTGAAAACGCGTTTTATGTCCTAGCTTCGTTGCTAAATCTTCGGCACCACTATAAAAGCCTCAATTTGGCAGAAATGCGAAATACAGTAGATAAGTTAAAATTAGATGATTATCTGCTTGTGGGAATATTCGCGAAGTTGTAAGTAGTCCTGAAACTCATACTGTTTATATACCAGTTACATTGGGTATTGGAAACCAATGTGGATCGTTAACCTATATGTAGGTTCATAGCATCCAAAAGTTTGTGCTGAAAAATTTCGAAGCTGAATGTTCAGTGTTTTCATTTACTCCGTTCACATCCTGTGTGTATCGTTGCTATATGCTGTTTTGGCAAGCAATTTACTTTTGGTNTTTTGGTGAAAAAAAAACTCACGTTTTGCACACTTTAATGTCTCTACTAAGTGATTCATCACAAGTTAGGCTCACACGCAAACAAATTGGGATTCTGTCGAACAGAGAAAACCGAAACGGTTTTCTTTTCAACGCACCAACTTTGATTTATGATACAAAACATTCAGTTTGTTTTGNTTTGGTGCAATTGATGCCATCCATGATTCTCACGCATTTCGTTCAGATGAAATATGACACCTAGTCGGCCTTTTTCGTTTTGTAACACTTATGAACATGATACTGCTGAGGACAACAGATAACCCGATATTTACCGGATTTTCATGATGTTTGTGTGCATAGCTGCCCGGTATTCAGGCCATTCGTCATAGGCTTGCATATAAAAAATGCTTTCCGGATTAGATTAAAAATATTCTATGAATCTCATGAAAAACCTGAAAAGATAGTCATTGGATTATACAGCTTACGGGTCCTTTGAATGCCTAAACTCACAGTTTTGCTCCAGGAAACTCTTCCCAGGTAAATGAATGTGAAAAACGTTCACAAATTACAAGAAATGAAATAATTAACATGCGTGAGAGCTTTCTTACTATCATCGAGACACAAAACAGACAATATCCGGTCACTGTCAATACACTGAGAAATATGGAGCCACGTTATTTCTAAATATTCTGTTAAAAGCGTGCAGTTGAAAACCACTGAGTGCTTCCTATCACTTTACGAATACTTTGAAATTGAAGCATAAACTTGAATTTTCTTCAACGGTAATCCCTAAAAATTAAAACTATTGAACGAATCAAAATGCCTAGAATTGCTAAAACGGATAACCATTATTCATTATCGAATATTTTCTGTTATTGGAGCGCTCGCGACCTCATTTGCTCTCGTTGGGTTTAGCGGATCACGCGGAATCAAGACTTTTAAAGATGTTTGCATACTGAGTTATGGACAGCAGTGGTTCGGGGATGGAGTGCCGGAATCCCGTCTCCCCCTCCGCCACCGTTCCCGTATATGCTTTGTTCCATACAGTCTTTGGTTGAATGCGATCTAGTTTCAACGATTTTGGTTCGCCGTTGTGTATTTAACAACGGAATTGAAGCTAAAACAATAGCATGATTGTGATCCAACATAAATCGTCAGATACAAAAACAAAACATCTGATTTTATCCGCTTTTGTGAACTGGCTTTTTCACCGAAATATATGAAGATCATACTGGAAGCCATACGACATTGCATATTGCCCCACCCAACAATCATAAATTGTGGATGTATGCGTATGTGTATTTTGCCTTCCACTTCCGTGTTTTACGCAAGATTCGTTTGTAATCTTTTTTACCTACATGGCTTAAACTAGCATTTGTCGCGTGATTGGTCCATGCGGCATCAGTGGTAGTCTCCTTGAGCCGCCCCACTCTCCGCCCCGCCCTCCGGTTTCCGCTTACCCAGACGAAATATTTGGTGTGTTCCACGTGAGCGAGATCATTTTTGTTTTTGCCAATTTTGTATGGTTCCTTTTTCCGACCAAACAGGCATCCCTGTGAGCCCGTACAGGTGTACATGGCCCAAACGTGAGCACACGCACCAGTGCGGTGGGTAATTCATGGTCGTATATGTTGCATGATCTGACCCTGAATTTTGTCACCAGTCTGTTTCATTTGTGGTTAGGTAACAAATGACCAAGGAGAGAGAGAGAGAGCGACGCAATCGTCCCGGTTACTAATCCAAACGTATTCACACATGTGATTTGCACATGAGATCCACTAAGTTAGGCATTGATGCACGCCCGTCAGCACGTACGCACGCACGCACATGAAGAACCCTTGCTTTTGGTTAATTAACCAGCGTTAAAGCTCCACTCGTTGATTAGATCAGTCACGTAGACTATGAATTATGGTAGAGGTAGGAGGCAGAAAACTGGTTGTGTTTATGTGATGCGATGAGAGGAACCGACTGAGATTTAGAAAAATCTGTATCACTTTGTTTGGCGTACTTCGCTGGTCTGTGCGTGCGTAAGTTTGCAGGACTCGTGCAAGTAACACAATTACCCGGCTCCATAAAATTTCCGGTAGTACCCGGTGGAACACAGACAAACTGGTCGTGATGATGATTGTAATCTTTAAAAGTAACGTAAATGACCGAACAGGGATTTAAATCATACAGAAGCTCAACAGTTGCCCAAAAGGTGGATGATGTGCACCAGAATTTGATTTATATCTATCACGTGGTATGAGTTAGCACGGTCTGGAACCAATTTTGGCTAAAATTGTTTTGCCATCTAATATGTCTTTCAACTTAAAACTTAAAGACCGAATTTTTTATCGGCATTCAATGGGAGTGCACCTAAAGTGCATCATGTGCTCTCTATTTTTTTCGGAGTGTAGCACCGCACGCAGTAACCATCAGTGTGGATAACAACCGATACACGTAACTTGACGGTTTTAAGTAGCTGATAGATACGATTATGTTCACACTTATTTCGTGCCAAACCCCTAATGAATCAAAGAATATACACCAAAGACAAGTATAGAACCGTTCTGAAATAATAAATGTGAGAGCAATCAATCACAGTCAATACTTTTTGAAAAGTGACTTTCGTTTCCATGAAAACTGTACTCACATGACTTAGTTCTCTCCATAGATTTGAACCGCAAACGTCTCCGATGAGTGAAGAACCAAATTGAAGGGTTAATTTGTTGGATCAACCTTTGGGAGCGAAAAGCACAAACAAGGAATTGATTTAAGGATTTTAATTTCAGAATCAAAATTTAATTAACCCGGTTAGCCCCTAAGAATGCACTTTGAAAAGCTCTCTTATTCCAGTTTTCCTTAAGACCGAATTCATCTAAAAAATGACCAGTCTAGTTTTGCTTACCGCAATGAAGACTCCAAGACCAGAGGTGCATTGTTCATGTTCCCCCTCACTAGTAATGCCGGCACGAACATAACTGGTTCTGGTTGGCCCGAATAACGCTAATCTACCAGTTCCATTGCTCCTTCACTGCCGTTTACAACAAGGCAGCTGTCTACTTGCATCAAATTGTTTCTTCCACAGAACATTATGCTTGAAAAAATCGAAACATGCTCTAGCCTCCATTAATACCCAATTGGTTGATATCAGATACTCTAATGGCAACCTTCTAGCATTCAATTTTACCAATGGCTAACCATAATACCATAGATTGAAACAATTAAACTTTGCATTCTAACGATCATTAAGACAGTCAGAACTTAATCACAACTTATCCCATTTTGTGAATCGCCTCTGATCGCTCGGAAATGTAGTTGCAATATGAGACCACTTATTCGGAAAATTGCTGAACTTTATTGAACTTCGCTTTCCGATGACGTGTATTCCTTTTGTCCTCACTCTGGTATTGTGCTGGTCTGGACTAAATGACCTGTTCGCATGCACACAAAGACATACAACACACGCACCATCCACACTATTCACTATGAATGTGATGTGGTTTCATTCACCTGTCTGTGTTTCGCTAACCTAAGAAGCAGTCTCAGTGCGAGGTATAAAATAGTGCTGTTGAATATTCTGGTACCACTCAGATAAATTGTTCAATTATAAAGTTAATGAAGGAAACTAGGGAAGAAGTAATGGCTTTACGTACGGAGTTTATGTAACGCAAATATGCGGGGCGATTTATTGCCTATTTGTATTGCACAACTTCAAACGCTTGAAAAGTCTATTCACTGTTGGAGAACAAGCTCAGTTTTTAGGCAGGTCCGTGAAATGCGGAATCCAACTTATTAAGCAAATAATTTGAAGCAAGCGATTGACAATCTGTGCAATAAAATTCGAAATTTTACCCGTTTTCCGTCTATTATTTTAAATCAATTATTCTGCCACTATTGAAGAGCTTGACGAGTTTACTAATCTGTATATGTTTGTCATTGAATACAAGAGTCAATATAACCCTTTTTCGTTAAATTAATTTGCGATGATAACCAGACACGAGGGGCGATTCGATTTTGAAAAAAAACATTTATAATGCGTGTTTCATTCGGTCTTCTTCAGAACATAAAGATAAAGATAACCGATCACTATGCCTAGTGGTTAAAGAACGAGTCAACTCTATTGATTCAAACGTCTCATTTGGAACTTCTATTATGCCTCCGGGAAATGTGTTGTCTATTTTTATTCACTTCAGTTAAATTTTCTTATTGTTAGTTCAATCCAGCGCGTTTGTTATATGACGATTCGAGTAAATTTCATTTAATTATTGAAAATATGATATCATAAAGAATAAGTAGTGCCGAATCCCGGTTTACTATTCTGGAAAGTTCAGACATTAACGGAAACAAAAAATAGATAGATTACAGTTATTATTTATTTTTGCCACTCGTCGCGCAGGCGGTCAGTCAAATATGCATATGAAGTAGATTGGTTATAATCCTGGCTCCTCAAACATTAGTCACCTGACCATATCTTTCGAAAGCAGAACAGTAGCTCTACGTTGTTCGATTGAGTCAATAGAAGTAAATTAAAATTAAGGTTGTCTCGCATGGTGATCATTTTG
This sequence comes from Echinostoma caproni, assembly GCA_900618425.1. Lineage (NCBI taxonomy): Eukaryota > Metazoa > Platyhelminthes > Trematoda > Plagiorchiida > Echinostomatidae > Echinostoma > Echinostoma caproni. The sequence continues at coordinate 41,287 of UZAN01040043.1, read as the reverse complement.
TTTTCATTCGTTTTCGCTCCTGTTTCGATGGAGAAATTAAAATGGGCATAGACTGTATCCTGCGCGAAGGAATTTTTACTTCACTTTGTGGAATGAATTTCATCGTCTGACCAATAGACTAATTCAATTATCTACTATAGTATATTAGTAGCTGTCATACTCAATGACAATGACAAAACAGATTAAACGGCATACCGATTAGAATCCGGCATATCAGGGAGCTTGGAAACAACTTCCATGTTGCCCGAAGCATACTTTTAAACTGCGAGACACGAAACGGCAGAAAAAATATTTTTTTTTCCAAATGGTTTAAAAGACGTCAACATGTGTGCGTTTATGAGCTTTTTAAAGAGTTAGTTGGAATAGGTCTAGGCTCATCGTGATTGATAAATCCATTTACGTATTCAAGTTGCGTAAACATCATTCATAATACAAAATTGGTTTCTTTCGAATTTTTTTGAAAAACTCTAGTACTCAAACACTTGGTTTAGTGAAAAGTGCCTCCTTCCGTATAACAAACTCCTGATAATCCTGTTCGCTGCATATATCCGTTAGTCTTGATTCGTTTTTTTATAATATTCAGCGTTTTCGATAACCGAGAGGAACCGGAAAATGTACACCACATACCTCTAAAGCGTTTGGCGAATGCGTTAAAGCAAAAATCTATGGTACTAAATGTGCTTGAGAGATTTCTGTGATGAAATTAACAAAAGGTTTGACTGTATTCCAGTTCTAAAGACATATACAACTGTCGGATAAGGAATAACTGAGTACACGTGCACGTCGGTTCCCAGGGCAGAAAAAGTGGTTTATATGTAGAACAGGGAATTCAGTATTCCCATGAAATCGTTGGTGTTGTGATGAAAGCAGTGTAAAACAACGCGTTTCAAGTACCGCAAAGACATACGCTGAAAATGTGTGTGAAATACTCAGGTTTTGCCATAATTGTACTAACATTAAAAGTGTTGAAACGAAGATCAATGGCGTACGTTTTTATCCTTGTAGTTCTCTCGACAAAAACGAGGGCCTTCCTGTTTCTCCTTAAAAACAGATATCTTCATTTAAAGGTCAGATTCCTTATTTCAGTATTGAAGAAGTCTGTGACCCTTCAGATCCAGACTAATAAATATAAGTTTGCTTTGGCCAAGAAGATCGAAGTTTTCATTATTCGCTATCAAATTCATTTTACGGTGAGTTTGAGGGATAGTGTTTCGTCAGACCTTGTCTACAGTCAGCATGTTTTCCGATATATTGCAAATCTGATGTTTTAGTTTGTGTATCTCTTTCACGAGCAAAAACCTTTGCTGGTTGAGTAAGAAGTGATTTCATTTAGTCCTTTTAAATGGCCCAAAACAGTAAACGACATCGGAGCAATCGACTGAAGCACATCTTTGTTTCACCTTTTTAGATTTCCAGTTTTGTTCTTTAGACCGTCAATGAGGAACTTCAAAAACGGACGACATGGATAACACTGCATCGATGAGGTGACACTCTGCGTACCGATAAGCCTATAACGTCAGGGAACCCCTCCAGAAATACACAGTGCCTGCATGTAGACGTACCCAGGGAATCTCAGTCATCACTTATTTACAGAGAACACATAAAATTCGAAAACCATCGCTGACGATAGTGCGGTTTAGGCCAAAATACTGTTTCCCTCCGGACTTGTAACGAAGGTTATTTAGTACCTCAATATGAATTTATAGTTGAGCAATATTTAATTCCTCCTGCAATAAAATTATAAGGAAAAATTCAATTCCTAGTACAAAGAATCATTGACAATTTTCCGTGATGCCCAAATGATGTGGCACGAAGTTCTAATCTTCACCAAACTGCAAAGTTATTGGAAACCATTCTTAGTAAGGGAATTTTATGTAACCTTTGCAGTCAATAGTATACATCAATGGACCTTCAGTAAGTTTTATTCAGCCCTTCCAGTATTCCGGAAAGTGTTAAGCTTCAGGCATCTCAGGTTTTTTAATCTCAACGTTGTTACATCACTCATTACCGATTCAGAAGTATTTTTTCATTCGCAGTAAATTATTAGGCGGATCTTACGGTTGNCAGTTGACAATCACAGATTTGCTGGTCACATTGGGGCTCCAGAAACACTATCGGAATCAATGAAATCCAATACAACTCATGGCTTCAAAGAGTAAATCCTCAGACATTCGGAGATCTCCGTCGGAGGACTTAATAGTAAGGTATGCTTTAATTCCAAACTGTCTGATGTTGTGCAACTTTTGTTCAGAAAAATGAGTGAAAACGTTTTTCAGCTTTATTATTCTGCGATCCGTGCATGTCTGGCTTAGATGGTTCAATGAACTTGTCATTTGGAAATACATGAGTTACATTGCAACATCCCCTATCGATGGCAAGGATACCAATAATAATTTTGATATTTGATATCTGCTATTGTTAAATACACGTTTCTGTCATTCATCATAGTTGATAGCACACTTGACCTTGCATTAGAAACCGTTGGTGAATCTCTGCACGTTTGTTCATTTTAGAAACGATCTCCAGCAAATGTGATATGTGGGTTGATTCACTATTGATTTGTTTGTTGTGATCTTGTAATTTGAAAAACGTAGTATGTAATGTCTTTGGAATGAAGGTACGTAATGCTCAACGTTTTAGGCGCATGTAAGATTTGTTCGCTAATAACCCTCGTTCGTGAAAATCCCTTGTGTAAGAAGCTTAGAATGCATGAAATAATTAGTGAAAATCGAGTGAAACGATTCGCAAAGTTACCAAGCGGGTTCATCAAGACAAATCCTGAGTTACCATGCCTCATGCTTACTCACTTGCCATCTTATATATATATTCATCTATATAATTATATATAAATATATATATTCAGGTATTATAAATGCAGTCATCGAGTTGCGCAGTTGATCATCGTTCATATTTTTGAATTGTATAAGAAATATTGTGATGACGATAATGGTCGGAAAATATGAAAATCGAACTAGAATCCTGGTAATGACAAACCCAATCAATTTACAATATTCTGATTGCGGATAAATTTCATTGTCTACCGGAAACAAATTAGACAAAATCCACAACCAGGTAATACATTTGTTGATTTCGTGAATGATAAGAAAACCCAATTGTGCGGCTGTTGACCGGGTCGTGCCTTTATATGATTTAGATCACCTAACGGAAACAACAGAAGAGAAAATAGACTGGCGAGTCGCCAATGCCTGACTGAAATGGCCGGAAGTTGGTCTACAACGTGGAGCTAAACTATTGTTGCATTAAGGCTGAAAATTACCATTTTATTAGATGCCTGTATTTGCGATGAACACTGAAAAACGACTTTCATTTTCAGTAGGAAATACGATAGACGAAAATGGCTGTTTTTCGATAAATTCATCAAATAGGCATTTACACTTATATAGGTAGGTCCTTAAAAATTGTTTTATTCTTTGAGAGGTGGATCTTATTACCCTATGTACAAAGCGATGTCACGTGCATCAAATATTTGATTGAGCTTCCCCTTGGTCACGGTGTTCTTCCAGTTACCACGCTCGTATCGGTTGGTTGCTCAACTATTCGCCATGGTGATGATGTCCGAATGAAACACTTCTGATTGCATAGTGGGAGTCAAGCAGTTTGATCGCTCTAGCTTCAGCCGTCCACAGAAGGATAAAACGTACGGATTTACATGATAACGGTGGAATACGATAAACGGTTCTGACCGCTCGACTCACGTCCACTTGGTGATTACTTTCGAGTAGGTGTTGCCATATCGCGCTTCTTGCTTTCCTCGTTTCTCCGTGTGCTAGCTAGTGAGGCTGGTATTCCTTTATTCTTTTGACGATTGTCTTGTTGTCCGGCCTCTATGGTTCACTCCACAGTAAACATATATATGCACATGGATATGACCTGAGGGGACAATCTAGCTTTGAGATGGAAAGGAAGTACTGGTGATGTGCAGAAACTGATACCTAGTGCTGCCGTAGTGAATGTTCTCCCTAGCGTTTCGTTTACTGTTCCTGTGGCTCAGCCCGCCGTCTTGTCGCCCTTGTACGGTACAGAAGTTTTCTGCCTACTCTACTAACTTATTGTTTCTCCGTTGTTTCCGCGGGTGCCTGTCAAGGAAGCGATCCGGAGAGCGATTCTCTCGTAATGTGTTTCTTATTTGCTTAATTTAGTCAATTAGAATGTCCAGAGTGCAGATTATCTGTGGTTGTCTCGCTAGACAATGAATCAAGTTTCTTTTTTGTTTAACTGATGCCAAACTATTGAAATCAATTTATTACCCTGACCAAATTGGTTTCCTTTGGATGTTCAAGCAGATAGATTCATCTGGGTTTCTACGGACAAAGACATCTATAAACGGGATGCGTGCGTTCGTTTCTTTTTCGATAGTAAAGCTGATGAATCGAGTGGCATTGTAAAATTACGTCAGCATTTTGTCCAAGGCTCCATTTCCCTTGTCATTAGTAACGAGTAATATATTATCAATGTATCTGCATTACATTTTCGAATCCTACATGATTGACCGGAGACTGAAGTTCTCTAACTTAACCAAAAATATATCGGCCAAAACAGGACTCAAAGTTGAACCCATAACTACTCCATAAATTTGTATGTGCATATAATTGTTGAAAATGAATTGTAAATCAAAAGTGCATCGAATTTATAATTCCTTGAGAATATTCAGTGGTATTCCAATGTCTAAATGATGGTTTTCATAAGGGTGCACAAATATTCGATAGTTTCGACTGATGGGACGTTTTTGAACAACTGTGTTACATCTCGGGAGCACAGAGATTGAGAAGGGATGTTTGGTTCCTTGATTCGACCAACCAAATGGAAACTGTCTCAATATGTTCTTTCTGATTGGATCGAGCATCTAACCCAGCCCTATTTTCTATGGCGTGAGTTTGTCACATTGAACATGGTAGATTGGGCTCGTGCACCTTGGGGAGTCCTAAGGGCCTGGAAATTTTCGACCCGTGGGGTTTCAGCTTCTCAAATGTAGTGGCACTTATATGGTTTTCATTTCTCATCCAGTTCAGGCATTTCGTCAAACCTTGTTCGATTTTTGCTGTTCGGTCCCTTCCTTTGGTTTACTTTAGAATTCGCCATTGTCTGAGAGAATCCCACTCCACTTGTCCATATAGTCTGTCCTTTTCAAAAGCATAATTCTCGCTCCCTTATCTGGTCTGCTTAATATGAGATTCGGATTTTGTTTTACCTCCATTAGCTTGCGAATATGTTCAGACTTTAGTACATTTTGATGTTTTTTTGCCAATACCCTAAAATTTCTCATGTCAAATTTTGTCTGATTCCAATTACACGAATGAGTCTCAATCCGATCTCGTTTATACCTTCAGCTGTTGAATTTTGTTTGATCTGCCCCAGACAGACAATGTAGCAATTCGTCTGCCCCATTGTCTATGGTTCAATTTGAAGCGAAATACGGATGGGTTTTCCAGAATGTGAATTATTTCCGCAGGTCAGTGTGCCAATGGCAAATGGGCTGTACAAAATTGGCTGTTCTTTTGTCAATCAAAATTGATGAATATACCTAATAAACAAAAGCTATACACCAGCTCATTGAACGGAAAATTTGCATGAGCTCTTGGTTGAAATTTATTTATAAGTATGTGATGTATCCTGCAACATGAAGTATGTAGGCCGGATGACCACAAGATAGTCTAAATACATTCTTGAGTAGCATCGGAGCAAATGAAAACTGAAACGAGTAAACCAGCTGCCGGTATAAATCATACGTATTTATATGTGGTAAATAGGGTTTTTGTAACGAATATACTTGTCCCGGATACCAATATATGAATAATCTGAGGGGCGCTAACCCGATGCACATAAATGATGATAAGGAACTCTGTTCAACCGGTCCGGTGCTCCCACGGATATCTGGCGCTTTCATTGATTGGCCCCGTTTTAGGGTGATAGATGACTTGTTTATGCTATTTTCAGCCCTTCAATTGCTGTTCATGGATAAATTCAAACAGTTGTGTCCATGCAGTGTTCGAAGGGAATACTTGATTATTATACATGGTAGGAACCGTGAAATTGAACATTTTGTTCGATATAACCAAACACATTTGGTTACGATTTCACTAACACTTTAAGCTTCACCTGCTGATGATCCCCCTTCAATGGCTTCAACTGATGTGTTCAACGTGAACGGTAACATGTCTATTAACTCCATGGTGACCTCCACTTTCTCTTACAAAATGATGACGAAAGGATGTTTTATTAGGCGCTCGAAGTATCAGTGGTGTGCGAAGATCAACCTAAGAAACCAGAGGGATTATTTTAATGTAGTTTAGATGCAAACATGTCTTTTCTCCGTCACGCTGGGCATATAATCCATTTTGTTTCCACTTTGACATGGACAACGCCTGAGGAGTGACTGCTTATTGTTCCAAGAAGAATTTTTATTCATCAAAGTTCTATTGACATTCATCAGAATTGGTTATTTACATAAACCTCTGATCAACTGTAGTATAGTCGTCAGATAACGAGCGTTATATCTGGCTCAATTCGGCTGGTCTCGAAAGCTCACCGAAGTCGATACGGATCATAGCAATTAGTGTTTCATGCAGGTTCTGATTTATGATTGTTTATTCATGATATGCCGACGAGCAAACATAAAAGTCGGCTTGAACATTATTCCTTGGACGGAATTCACCGATCTACAAACGAGGAACGGGCGCGGAGTATAAAGAAGCATCCAAAAATCCAGAAATCGATTTTCAGCTTCTCGCAAAAATGTGAAATTTGAGCGAGAAAACGGCAGCTTGAATCAATGAGTTAATTGCAGCATTTCATTTATAAATTCCACCATTATCGACAATTAACGAAGCATTCAGAAATTTGACAGCTGTAGTTGATACCGAAACTGAACAGATAATATATCTTATGTTATATGCATCACGTTGTAAGACTGGAACAAAACATGGAATATTCTCGAAGATTTGAAACATTTTGTTCTCCACAACGGAGTATTTTCGTTTGCCATCAACAAGTACTGAAAAAAGAATATTAAATCTAGAATCACTAGGATATAATGATGACACATTGATGCATCAAAATAAAGTTTCTTTGTGGCATACGTTGGGCGTTGTTCGGTCAGTCAACGACCTTGAATTGCTACACATTTTCTACTGAAATCGTTTAGAGTTACTTCTTTGTATGACCCTCAATGGAAATATTTGAGTGGCCAATACGTATATTGTGGAGCATCGTTTGTTTCTTTGTTTTCATCATTTAATACATTTTTGATGTGCATAAACACGACATCACAAACATACCCATTTGAATATTGGTTTCATCTCAGAGTAAATACAAGAAAACGGAGTGTGTTTCAAAGTAAACATTTAATTCGTCAATTTGAAAGCAATGAATAAGGATATTAAAAGGAATAAACTATCCAATCATCTGAATTTTTTGAAAAATTTCGCGAATGGATCCTCAAAATCAAATTTCCTTAAGGTCTGAAAAACGACGCTCACATGTGACAAAGCTGCCTGTGCCGGCTCCTCATACACGATATCAAATAGAAAAGCACAACATTCTGAGATTTTTCAGAGTGAAACAAACGTAATATTTATTAGCCTCTGTTTCATGGGTTGATATTTGTTTGGAACCCTTAGACGCGGTTGCCGTGCCGTTACACCCCGGCCTCCATCGTCAATGCCGTAAATCTACTTAGTTAATTTATCAGTGCAATGCTTGAATAGAATAGGGAAGGGAGGAAAGTTTGCGGACTCTGACCTCGTACATAACACTCTACTCTATCACAGGGTATTTCAACCCTTATTAGTTTTTAATGGATATAACAATCACCAGGAATACGTGCTGTCAGTAAAAAAAATCTGAAATTGGAAAAAATTATTTTTATTTATCTTGATTGACAATGTTCCCAAGTGCCCTTTAAAACTGCGCCAAATTTCTCCCACCCCTAAATCGAGTACAATCTCTCCGGCTGTAAAATGAGCTGCTGTGCATCTGTAATTTTCAGTTCTGTATATAAAGACGAACGTTGGAACCAATCAGACGCTCATCAAGTGGTTTAAGCAACAGTCATTCGATATCTCGGTGGCATCGATCAATATGACGACTAAATTGGCAATGATCTTAACAAGGGAATTAGAATACCACCTTGAGTCTGTTGAAGTGTAATCGCTTGCTAGAGGAACTTTCCTCATACCGAGAAATTCGGTATTCATGAATTTTGCGACGTTCATTTTTGTACCTTTTGATCATTGCATAGGTGATAAAAATTCCAATGGGGGTTTGCGCGGCGGTTTGTTCATATTCGTCATGTAAATTAGACAGTTCGATTCATCAATTAAGATCAGAGCATATATCAAACAGTGATCTCGAATGATTTTAACATATTCTTTTTCCAAAATTATACTGTTACACTTCATAGTTTATATTCGGTTAATTATGCTATTATCACAAAGTTTTAGAAAAAAAAACAGAAAATCATTTAAATAATTGCATCCACCAGGCTTCTACAACAGAATTTGTATCATGATGTTTAGTATGGAGAACGTCACATTCCAGTTTATATACCCGGATTTTGCTCAGGATTCTGTCTTTGAAGATACCCATTGATTCGGGTTATCAATAATCAGACAGCGAGATGACTTTGTCCTTTGCGGTATTTACGTTTCATAGCCGAGGGTTCTTACGAATGTTTTTTGAGTACGGTGTCTAGATAAGCTGATTGCAATCAATTCCGTTTTAGTTAAACGGGACTCCTGATCTCCTTAGATTACTGACGGCCAACAAATTAGTGGGAGCGAAACGATTTCACCATACGAAAGGAATGAAACAATTAAAAATATTTTAGTGCTTATCACCGCCAATTCCAAAGTTCAAAGTTTTATTATGGGAATAACTTACACGTTCATGCTTTTCTCGTCCGATAGATTCGTGTTGCGGTTGAAAAACAATAATACATACAATTTTTCTTATCGGATGTTACATGATAAGTGCTTCTTTCACTGCTGCACGCAGCTTCCCTTATGTTTGGAATGTCAGGTTTGCTAATGATTCATCAAGTCTCAGTTTGAAAGATTCAATGCTTGGAGCACAGACGACGCAGTGTGGGAGAGAGTTCCAGATCGAACACACTCTGACCACGAACGACTGATGCCAGCATGGCGTTCGGCATTTTGAGACCACTAGTTTAAATAGATGTCCTCTAAGATGAACGTTGGGTGATAATGTTAGCAGTAGGTGACGCGGATGGCTTGCGTTTTACATTATTTGGTATACCAAAATCATATCTCCTGTGATTCGCCGGTTATGATTGGAATATAACCCCAGTGACTTCAATCTCTCTGCGTATGAGCACCGATTCAACAACTTACTATTTTGGTGGCCATAAGTTATGGACGCTCCAGCATTTTGCAATCACGTTGTAGTCATGGATTCCACAGCGGAATTGCGTAATTTGTGAGTAGGCGAATGCATGCTGACAGCATACGGGGAAAAGCGCTGACTCAAACCGACCAAAGACACTCTTAAGCCAACCGACATTCTTTACAGGTGCGTTGGGCACCATGGCTAAGTTGAGTTATCAGCTTAAGTGGTCTTGAGTGATGATGGCCAGGTCCTTCTCATTTGTGGTGTGTGGCAGTTGTTCATTTCCGAGGAAATAGGAAAATCGTCCCCTGTGTCGTGGAGATAGAACCTTACACTTGAATTGAATTCATTGAATTCAATATCGTTCGAAACAGACCGGAGATGAGCGGCTCTCAGCCTTTGCTAGATTACCAGCCAACCCGCTGGTGGCGTCACTGTATTCCAAAGTTTGTTGTCATCTGCGCACAGTAATGATATTGGCCCAAGAGCATTTGGGAGGTCGTTTATGAATGTTAGGAAAAGTTGCGGGCCAAACACAGATTTTTGTGGAACTCCACGGATAACGTCCATAAGACTGGGAAGCGAATCAGAAACACGAACCGATACGGTCCGATGTCAAATATAGTCTTCTATGCAATCAAACAACTTAACTATAGAGTTTCCGCAGAAGAATATCGCGATTCACCAAATCGAACGCACTATTCAACTAGGCTACATGGTGCGCTAACTCGTTCAGATAAAGGTTTATTGTGCTTGAGCCACTGCAAAAGTTAAGTAAGTACACAGAGAGAGATTTTTGAAAACTTGGTTCACTGCAAAAGAGTGGTTCGAATTCGAACGCTATACGAAATGTAATGGTAAAATGTTGTTTTCATCATAACTGTACCAGTTTTCCATATAGACTCGTCTGTGGTTGTTCACCTTCAAATATCAGCGATATGCATACTGGTTTCTTCCCAACGGTGTAACATCCCAGCAATGATAATGTGTTAATCCAAGCCAATTCAATCCCGTCAAATGTTCGACAAGCTGTATCACAAAGAGGGTTTGGGTTATTCATGGTACACATGCATTCATATGTTGGTAGTGAAACTAAACTCATCTTACACAATGAATAAGTTTACGCCTGTTGTCACACAATGAAATGTGCTCTTCAAATGGGACACTGATTACCAGTAACAGTTTGTGGACTTGTCAAAGATTTGTTCCAGAACAGTTAATTAATTAATCTTCAGGAAGATATTGATTGTTCATTTAGAAAGACGAAATTTTCATTTCACAGAAGATATTGGCCCTTATTTGGTGAATGCAAAGATATGAATACGTCCGGCGGGAATTGAGATGGTGTAGACTACTAAATATAAGAATTATCTGATTTGTGGGTGATGCAATCTAACTCAGGTATCTCACATAGCGACGAAGTGGACATCAATGCATGACAGTTTTCCTTGGGTAGTATTAGGTTGTTGCATGAGTTCCCGATGTTACATGAAACAATTTGTTCTACAAAGACTTTTTGATGCTTGGCAAAGTGCTATACACCATTAGAAAGCCCGTACTGTGCTCTATTAGAGCAAAGTAATTGTTTTTACCAATATGAGTTTTTGTCTGTTTTTAGCACTGTCAAATGGATTGTCAAGTCGACAAAAATCACAATTACTACACGCTTTCGCCTTTAACCGAGGTCAAAAAGCGAGTGAAGCTACCACAGGTATTTTTGCCGTGTATGAGGAGAACGCTTTTGCCTCAGTCACAAGAACTCACCCAAAAACAGATGGATTAGCGGCTTTCCTTCGCTGCTCAAAATCTCGCTTGATACCAAGGAACCATGGCTACAGGCAGCCTTTCTTATGCAAAATCGTCACCGAGGACGAGAAATGATGTCTCTCTGTAAATATGAAGGAAATAAAAGAGTGGATAGGCTGAAACGTATGCAACAACCCATTATTATTCTATTTCTCCTGTTCGCCGAGCTTGGCAATTTGTTTGCAAACGTTTCATCACCAGTCGAGGTGACATTATCAGCGCTTGTAAAGTGGCAGTGTTCTGCCTGTACCCGTTCGTTTATATATGCGTTGTTCTCCACTGACAATTTTCATCCCCATTTCTCACTGTGTTCGACTCGATCCGCTGTTGAACTGTTGCAAGCGGGTGGGGATGGGAGGGGAGGAAGTTGTCCTTTCGTCCCGATTCTACCAAACATCATGCAAAAACTTTGGCTTCGATACGTCGATGACACATTTGTCATCTTGAATAAATCGGAACTAGAACGAACGTACAACATCATCAATAACACATTCAACGGCATTAAGTTCACAATGGAGACCGAGAAGGATAAATAACTGGCTTTTTTGGACATCTTGATTATCAGAAAGCCATCAGAAAAACTGGAGACAACGGTCTACTACAAGGCAACATGTACAGATCAAATCCTAAAATTCAAAAGTAGCCACAAAAGATGCTGTGGTAAAACCCTGATCGGAAGAATACAAACGCACTGCAGCACTGACACACTCAAGAAGAAAGAAGAAAGATACCTCCTTAAAGTGTTCGCTCACAATGCCTACACCCGCAACTTCATCAAAAGAACTCTGGCTCAAAGAAAGAAGGAAACAGCAGCGGAAAATCGGGAACAAGAACGACCCTGCCGTACATCAAGGACGTTTCGGAAATGACAACAAGACTGCTCAGATTGTAAGGAATCGAAGTCGCCCACAACCCGATCGCCTGTCTAAGGAGACTTCTTTCAGAACCCAAGGAGAGAACAGTGGAGAAGGACAAGAACACCGTCATCTACGAAATAAACTGCAAGAACCGTTCGAAACACTATATTGGACAAACTGGGAGAAAACTGTCAACAAGGATTAGTGAACACCAATGGGCAGTCCGGAGGCTTGACCCTTTATCGTTGATTTCGAAGATCCAGAAAGACATCAATTTGAATACGAATCAGTGAGAATTTTCAACCAAGCCCGGTTAAAACACGGCAAAAACGTTCTCGAGGCCCGGCACTCTTCAATCAGCTCAATCAACAGGTACACCGAACTGGATCACGTGTACACGTCAATGCAACTGATGGATCAAATGATGCAACAAACGTAACGCCGTGACCTGAGAACGGACGGAAATCGCAATCGGGACGAAAGGACAACTTCCTCCCCTCCCACCCCCACCCGCTCGCAGCAGTTCAACGGCGGACCGAGTCGAACACAGTGAGAACAGGGGACGAAAATAGCCGGTGGAGAACAACGCATACATAAACGAACGGGTACAGGCAGAACACTGCCACTTTACAAGCGCTGATAATGTCACCTCGACTGGTGATGAAACGTTTGCAAACAAATTGCCAAGCTCGGCGAACAGGCGAAATGGAATTCAGTTCACCCGAGCTACGAGAACCAATTTTCAATATTTTTTGACTCATTATTATCACAGGCTCTAAACAATACTAGACCGAGTATATGATAGAGGACTGAACGGCGGTCAGCAGCCATACAGTTGACGGGGACATAAGATTGTGAGGGAATACCGACTGACATTTCCCCTGTCGGTAGCGGGTTAAGACTGATGTGCGAGGCATTACAATCAAAACTCAACGAACCCGAAAAGTTCAGCGCGATACGAGCACCTAGATGAAAACTGTACGGTTCAGCTGCCTGAGCGTTATAGTGGAACCATAAATTGTTTGATTTGGCCCGGTTTGCATCGTCGACCGCATACTACATCTATCCGTAGTTCATCGAAAATGTAGGTAATTTACAGATTCAAAATGTAAATGCAAAAGGGGGAAGGAACGGTACACTGAAGCAGTGCAGAACTAATCAGTAAATAACTGGAAACGTCGCTGCCGAGGGAAGTGAGCTGAATTTTATTAAACAGTCTCTAAACCCGTACAGAAGAAATTTAAATATTCGATCGGCAAGTTNTTTAAATATTCGATCGGCAAGTTTCAATACGCTTCTATCAAAATAATTAAATGGATTACTGTAGTGAAGCAAAATTGGCGATGTGTATCTATACCAGCAATCGTCAGTCATCATTAACGCATGACTCAGTGAGTGAGAGTCACACGATTTTGAGTGTTCTTAGAGGGAACTTTAATGGTATTTTGGATAAATGCAGCCACTTGCATGTTCACTCAATGTTCAAAGGAGACTCATGACCTTGAGAACGGTCGACTAAGTTCTTTCAACCGCGGCAGTCTTCGCTGCTCTAGCCTTTCAAACCCAAGTAACGCCTGTTCAGGTTTAAAGGCTGGTGCTGGATCTCCAAACGGCCCACCAAGTAGAAGCGATTGTGAATTGTGATTAGTCAATGCGTAAAAACATAAAAGATCGTGCTCTTTGGACTCATCCTTAGGCCCATGGCATACTCGGCTCGAATTGCAAAGCTTTTCCTTGTGTATAAAATGTTTCGTTTGCATAATTCTATAAGTGTTTCTACACGCACAAGTACTGTGCATGCTCTTTGTGAACTAAGAATTTAGAACATTTTGCCTGATAAGTATTTCATTTTCCGATCACGAAATTATTACGTAATCTCATTTATTTCGCCTTGGACAGCTGTTTATTTGTACTTGAAAACGAACTACTATAATGCTCCTTTTTGACCGTCACACCACAATCCCATGGCAAAACCATGCAGTGAACAAGCTCCCACAAACGGGTGACCAACAATCCAACTGCAATCTATCAATACACTTCGCATGGTTGACTTACCACTCTAAATCACTGCAGCCTTTAGATGAATTTATTAGCCTTCCATCGTGTCACTCACAGGCATGGGTTTGAATTCGTAACACAAAGTTTTGCAGTACATGTCCCGGTTGAAACACGAAAGCCATGCGCTTCTGAGGAGTTTGAACAGGAGCGAAATAGTTGCGGAGTCCGTTTGATTTCTTTCCGCGTTTCGAATTGTACGTTCATCTAGGTTACAGATCAAGATTCCCTGGTGTATTGGTTCAGTTTTAGTGATTTCTGGTTTTTGTCATCGATAGACGACTTGCGCGCAAAAGTTGGGTTTTCCGTGGCACATTGTACAACACTATGGTCCAAATGGCCAATTAGGACAAACATAAAAACCACAATATAATTCCACAGTCATCAGGATCGTGCAAACCGTGGGACAATTGTCACTTCATAGACCTGAATGATTCAACAGTGGACCGGCTTCATGTAAAATTTCACTTGCTACTCAGACGTTTCATTGTTCATTCCACGTAATGCCACAGAAATCAGGAACCATCCGCTATTCTGTTGAGTTAATTTAATTTTGTATTGTTCGGGAACCTGTTTCTAGGACCTGGGAAAACGCGTATTTTGGTGCGCAAATGACGCTTGAAAGCGCATCGGATTGATTATATTTTGGTGCTTGCTCGCTGGGCCTAGTCAGTGGAAGACGCCGTTCCTATCACGGCGCAGAAACAGAAAATGAGAGTGGCAAGGACCATAACTTTGTACGCACTCGGTTCAAAATCTTTCTGAATGCTCACCGCAGGACTCGTCTCACAGGCAAAGTGAATGGCACTCTCTTGAAAATACCTGAGAATAAGCAGGCGTTACCGACCGCAACCGCTTCCAATATAGCCGCAACTTCCCTCGATGATTTAAGTGTCAACGCACAGTGGTCTACGATGAAATTTTCCACCAGAGAAGCGGCGCAACCCAAAAACACTAGAACACTGATCGTACACTGCAGTTTTCCACCAATACAAGAGAGCTGCGGCCAATCAATTCACTTGAGTTCCGTTTTCCAGGTCGCCAAGCCACACACTCTTCCAAGATTGACCGTATTAAATACTGAAAGGTGATTCCAGACAACATGGATGTTGCAACCGTCGGAAATATGTCGCCTATATTGTACCTTTTCTAGAAAGCAAAATGGCCCCCTGGAGAAGATGAAATACTATCCTAGCTGTTTAAATTTTACCTAGCAATTATGATAGATCCGCTGCACTCTATCTTCCACTCTTTTTGGAAATACTAGTTTTTCCAAAGGATTGCTCATCTTCAGTTTTAGCCCCTATTCGAAAGCAAGTTGAGGCGTCAGCCGAATTTATATTGTGTTCAAAATATTTGCCATGATACTGCTAAAAGCCGGTCGTCAGTGATACATGCACTTGTCCGAACTAAGGGGCTTCGCCGCGATGGAGGAAATGTTGAACAAATGTTTACTCTGTAGGAATTTTGACCACCGCTACCAATTTTAACAATCTATCACAGCATATTACATCGACTTCCGCGCTTTCTCTGACTTTGTCGATAGACAATACGTGTGGTGCACGTTTGTGTCCGACGGGATGCCTGAAACGTTCATCAGGGTTCCAAAGTAGTACAACTAAAAGATCTGGGCACGGGAAAAGAATCAGCATAGTTTCCACTGAGCTTCATTTTCAGACAAGGTTGTCCTTTATCGTCGGTGTTATTCCATCACACTGTAGACTGATTAACTTCCCAAGCACTCATCGAAAATCTTCCCTCCCAAAGTGCAGACTGGCCCAGGTAAATCAATTGCAGAAATTGTGTTTGCAGATAAAGTCCTTTTACTGCGGCAACCATAAACAACCTCCAGGTTGATGACAGTCACAATTATCAGTTTGTCTACGTTATTGGGCTAAAAATCACGAAGTCACAAACCAAGACAATCTCGATTGAAACTTCTGCCACGATACAACCACTCTTGCTTTACGGGGAACTTGTCGAATCAACCCAAGCTTTTAAGTATCCTGACTCTACAATTAGACCAAACGGACACGCGTAGGATGAAATTGAACTTCGTGTAGATGGAGCTATAAGAGCCTTTCTGCAGCTCCCCATATCGATGTGGAACCGATGCGAAATAAGCCTAGATAATTATCGTCGGGCGTATCGAGCTTCCATTAGTCCCATCCTCATCTATGTTGGTGAAACATTGTCGCTAATAGTAAACTATACCAAGAGGCTCTAGGTGTTTTATTAATTGTGCTTACGTTGCATCTCAACAGGAAATGGGAGATCGAGTTTTGAATTATATGGTTTTTTGGCGCTGCTCGAACATCGAAAAACGTTCGAAATTACTTCACCATTGGTACTCTTAGTGGTTTGGCCACATGCTCCGAACACCCGACCCTCAACTTTCGCGGCAGGCTAGAACTCCTTAACTGTGGCGCGCATGGTGTTGCAGACTATGTGGTCCACTGAAGACATGGAGTAGTCTAATCGGAGCCGATTTGGAATTATTGCGTCTTCAATCTATATATAGAATTCGTTACTGGAATCAGAACTGGGTATCACACTACGTCAACCTTTCCGCCGACTGGGCTTCCATTACTAAAGACACTAAAGACAAGGACGTATCCTCCCACAGGAGTCAGTCACACAAACAGACGTATGCAACTCACTCTGAGGTGCCCAGAGATAATGATCTGCATTGAACTGGAAAAATGAAAAAGGATAGGATATCCGACATGTCTGCAAGTCGTTATAAATGAATGTATCTGAGAGAATTTATGTGAATTAATGTGCAATAACATGGTATACTCTTTGGATCTAGTTTCAAACTAAAACTATCAAATGCAGATTAGCCCTGATTTGAGTTTGGCGATAGCTAATGTATATCAGAACTATTAACACAGTGTACACGGATTCATCGAACGACCATTTTTATTTGATAGTCTTATTGAAATTTAACTAAACTATTCATTTTCACTTTGGTACAGCAAGTTTGAAAATGATCCAGTTTTTCTGTACATCATTCCAAACTAAAATGGAACAAAAATTACATTTTATTTCAATTTGTAAATTTGGAGCAGTTTAAAGTTGCATTTTTCTGCTTCATGAATCGGATAGTTTAATTGTGATTTAAGTTTAATATTTCTGCACAAATGACATTTTTAACAACACTTTTTCATAAAACATGGGCGTAACCTATTCATTTTTTAGATTTCATCAACAGAGAAGGCTTATTGTTCCTCAGATTCGCCAATCAGTCCATGAACTGAATGAGAGACCTTTTTTGTTTTTTCATCGGGTGTTGTTGTTGTGTTACGGGTTATGATTTTTTTGATTCTCGCATGAACAATTGTTTCCCACTGAAACTTTTGAGTTGTCCATGAGTGATGGGGAGAGAAGAAAGGGTGGAAGGGTAAATGAAAATACCTGAAATCAAACTCATCTATATCAGGTGCGCAAAAAATTCGTGCTTGCCTTCTCCCATCATTCAAATCGACTTCTGTATATTTGAAGAACATTTCGCGGCATGCGTCATTCAACTTCTGTTTGTTTGTTGTGCTATTAGACTTCTTCCATAAAAAAGTAGTCCCCATTTCTCTGCTCACACTCTATGAAGCGCATAGTTACTCACCTATGCAAGTTCAAACGAACATAGCCGATTCACTCGAAAATACGTTTTTATTCTGCCAACATATGGAGACAATAACAAGCCATTTTGTATGAATATCACTTTGTTAAAAGCAATTAAAAGCCCAATGTTTTTTTCGGTTTGCGGGTAATGTGTTCATCGTTTCGGTTAACAATCACTGCTATCAAACATTTATTTATAGCAGTTTATTCCCCATGAACCACTGAGATCTGTATACTGCTGCAGAATTCCTCATTTTTCATTTCATTTGAGACCACCAGAGACTAAGAAAAACTCATTTGTTATGCAAAACCAAATCATGCTGAAGAGGGCAAAGAAACATCCATCTGCTTTTCTCTATCCTGCACAAAACCACCTGTCACATCTGATTAACCAAAAATGGTCACATAGGTTTTAAGTGCCATTTGCTTACGAACATGACTTACGCCGTTCAATTTGTCAGTAATTATTAGCTTCTGTTTCGGTCCGCCAAATATGTATCCAAATAATAGTTATGTGTTCATACGTGTGGTAGCTCGTCAGAGGACACTTAGTGTGATTGACCGTTTGGGAAGATGGGTTCCGATTATTTGTCCACGAATAAATGTCATTTCTTATCTCGTGTGGATATTCCTCGTTGATTTTAGAACATTAGTCTATATTCTTAGGCTTCTCTCTGTAAAAGTCCACCGAACTGCGATATTGCAAATGGAAACGTGAAAAAAGTATAAATCGAATTGCACTTTTAGTGTATAAAATATCATAGTCAGTTGGCTAGACGAGCGTGTTATTGTTCATCGTCCCACGAGTTTCTCCATAAAGACGAAGGGCATCGCTTTTCCGTAGAACTGTAGGTATTCCGCCGGTTGATTGCCAGCTCATCACAAATCAACTGGCCGAAGTAATTGTTACTATGAGCAGAAGGAGAACGTGGTTTGACAATAACCAAGATACCTTCAGTCTGCGCAATCAGTGCAGCACTATGAAAGTAAACGAAGCTGATCCAGAATATGTCATCATAATCTTTTTTACCGAAATGAAAGAGACCGGATTCAGCTTATTTATTGTAACACCGTTTATTAGGACACTAATCATCATCATCATCATCATCATCATCATCATCATCATCATCATCATCATCATCATCATTTTATGGGAAGTCATTTGTCCAACACTACAGAAAATGTTTGAGCTTTGTTGTCGCAACCCCTCTGTAACTATGGCTGGCATTATAGCCAGAGGTTTTACAGTCACTCATTGTGTAGTAATTCCAATGAATGTCTTAATATGTGACATACAATCTATCGAAGTGTTGTACCACAACCAAGTGTTTTTATTCCGCGAAGTTGAAATGCGTGTTTTAGAAATCAAACACTGCTCAACTCGTTTGGTTATTGGTCACAAAGGTTTTATAATAAACGTCCAGCATGGGATTGTTGTCATTTGAATTAGAGTACTGCTGTCAAGAAGTTATCAGAAGACTGCAAGTAACCACTTCTTAGTTGGTCACAATGAAAACCAAATTGTCAGAATGATCTCATTTTCGCATCACGAACCAGTCGTTACTCATTCAAATCTCTGTTGTTTGTCATTACATCAATCGTACAACTCATGATATTCTTTAAAAGCATATTGTGGTCACTCTCACAGTTGGGTTGGTAGGGACAAAGTGGTTCATTCGACCACGGTAACACTGAGCAGTGCATGCTTTCAAATATTATCGTGTGTGTAGTAGTAGCGGTCTGCACGGATGAGTTCGTTGCATTTACCGTGTTGCATTCTGTCCACCACGACTCGAGCGGATCAGACCTGGTGGTTGCAAAACGTTCCAACGTTCGTCTGGACTGAAAAGCTACGCTGCATCCAAGGGAAAGACAAACTCCTGTTTGTGTGAACATGCAATCCATCACTGGTGAAAGAGAAACATCGACCTCCCTATGGCCTTCATATTACCCAAAACAATTTTTGGTACTCAAACCCTATACCAAACATGGGATTTATTTGTTTGCGTTTTGATGAATAAATCAACCCTTGTTCGAACGACGAAACCAGATAAACTGTTGATATTGCTTAATCGCGATTGTATTCAAACATCGGCAAGAAAAATAAAACATTAAAAGAAGATGATGTCCAAGAAAGGTGACTCTCTCTTCTGATGCGTTGGTTTTGCCCAAAGCTCGTTGGATTTGGACTTACCTGATAAACATCATTAGGACAAACAACGCACAATATGAGCTAAGAAGCGCAGTCAGCATAACAGCAATTTGACCATTTTATCAAACAGACTGTCTGAAAATTCCAGGCAATATGAGTTCAGTGTGCAGAGAATTCAGGTCATGATAGGTTTCGGTGAGCTCCGATACCCCAAATTAATGCTTTTTATTAAAAACAATGAGTATAGTTTAGTTTGAAATTTCAAACATTATGCATTTTATTTGCATAAATGGAGAGTAGTCAGATCGCAATTACCAGAGAATGCGCAGTTAGAGAATTAGTCTACTTCAAGTGTGTGTGTGGGAGGAGGGTCGAATAGATGAATGCAGCATTACTTTGAACACCAAACCTAAATAATGTTTTGAGTATGGGCTACTGGTGTGCGAACAAAGTTACAAGTTCCCAATCAATTGAAAAAGAGAGAAGAGAATTCCATGGGGAAGAGGAAACTCAAATGTGATGATAACACCCGGTATTAGAAAAGCAAACTGCTTTATGCATGGCTGCATCTATCCTATATAATCCTTACTATAGTTTTACATTAGGAACATCGCAGTATGTGCACATAAACGCACTATTTAATGTCTCATTCAAAATTGTATGAACATTATTGTTCTTAAGACAGATTTCCTGATCAACGCAAGGAGTACCATGAAAATAAAACCAACTTGGTAACATCTGTTTAACACAAGATCTTTTTTCTTTTAAAAGGTAGTATTATTCAGTTTCACGCTAAAAAATATAGTGTGAAATGTCGTCAAACACACTGTGGGACGAGGATTTGAAGTGTCCAAAGGATACAGTATTATATTAGGTGGGATATTTAGGTGACATGTAAAGCAGTGATCTTGCACATACACATTTTATTGTTCGATTGAATTGAGATCTGCTGCTTTAAGCAGGCAGACTACATGCTATCAGTAGTAATCATTCGGATTTCGCTAATGAAACGGACTCAAATTTGAAGTGGTAGATAGAACTCTCTTGATGAATGGGTACAAAGAACAGATCAAACAAGTTTAAACACTTTTTACATCTCTGTTATTTGAATGGTTGCTTTGATGGGGGATTCGCATAACAAATAAACAGTGTAAGGAGTCAGGCCAACTTGTGCCAAGAAACTCAAACAACAGGAGCAATCAAATTCTTTTGGTGAGCACTTTATCTGCGCATATTTTGATCATTTATGGCCGTTAATTTAAGTACTACACATTTTTAGGGATATAAATGCATTTGCAAAGATGTTCTGTATGGTTTCCAACCGTTAGTTTTTTAATTGATAACGTGAAACTAGACTAAAGAGTTCAACCTCGGGTGTACTACTAAGACTTGTGATACCAAAGGGTGGACGCATTCTACGATGTGGTACATTTGTTCACTTACTGTGAGACCGTTATAGTATGCAGTGGTTAATGTCCCAAAGATCTTTCGCTCCTCAATGGATGTCTAGCTGTGTGCACAAGTGTAAAATTTTCTCCAAATCAGAATATAGTCGTCAAATTTCAAAATCAATCGCATCGATACTCACCATCCGCATTTATTCCAGCCCACTTTCAACATATTAGTCCCTCGAATTACAGTCACGTCAGATGATAGTTTATTTTCATTTGCTTCACGGACGTTTCACAAAATTATTAATGCAGTGATCACGGTAAGAATCAATCGAGTGAGTTGGGCCAATTGCTAAATTTATAATTGTAAGGTGCAAAAGCAGCCAAATTAGGGGACAATTTTACTTTGTTGCTCGTTGCTAAACATTTCAATTATTCTGTCAAACCAGTAACGGTTTATTCGTAAATATTTGTTTGAAGACGGTTTCCATTTATCAAATCATATTCCAATTCACCTAAATTTCAGTAAAGAGGGGCGATGTTGTATAGATTTTCCAAACAACGTGTTCATCACTATGCCAAAACATCCCAACCGCTGATATTTTGATTATGAATTTTATTGTTTATTATAGTTGGCTACATTCTTTCAAGAATTCTTTAAAGTTTGTTTCTTCGCCAATTGCTTTCTATTCCACTGCGACACGTATTTTTATGTGCGAACCGTTCGCTTTTAATTACGTTTTCCGAAATCTTGTGAGCTGTTTGTCAGGCTTCCCTCCTGTAAGAATTTGGTTTTCTATTCAGGTTGCCTAATATGCTATTATATTGACAAGTTTTCTGTCCTGATATCTCTGATTGAGTATCAAGGATGTACTGCGCGTACAACTGTTACTGAGCACTGTTGTGTAGAATTAATTCTAAGTAAACAGCGAAGCACATCGAACGAGGCAATTCAGTAATAAAGTATCCATGACCCCAGAAGGCTTTTCCTCAACAAGAAAGAGAATACGAAAAAACAAAAGAAACAATCGCAGAATTCTGAAGAATGCTTTTCACAAAATTCGGGTGGCGAGATTGCAGTTGTTTGTTTTAATTGACATGTGTGCACCGTTTCGTATAAATGCCGATCCCAAAATGACCATTTAGCTGCTATCAACAAAAACTGCACCCGTTTGTGATTGTAATCGGCCGACATATTAAGAGTGTTATCGAATTCCTCGTGAACGGTATTCTGACGTCTCATATGTTGCTGTTTCTTCCAACGGTAACGATGGGAACAGTGAACAATTAGATACGTTGTTTGTTTATCTTTATCCGCATTAAATTCAACGAAGATTACAGTTATTGTGCAAAGTTAACTTTCATCTGATATTTCCTCAAATAAGTCAAATTCCAGCTCATTTCGTGATTTCATTTATCAATGTTGTGTTGAGATTGTAAATATTCACTGTTTACTTCTATTCATGCTTTGTTTCCATTAATTTATGATTCATTGAAAACCAGAATAACTGAGTTAAAGCCATTCACTGTTGGGATACCCGTCATATGCGGAAGACGTCCGTTACGAAGAGAATTGTATTTCTGATCATTCATGTGTTTAGCTCATGTAGTTTTACAAATTTGTTATTTTTACGATCAACGATAATCATTACATACTGATGAATAATCTATTAAAACATATCCCAAATTAAATCATAGAGCCAATCATTGCTTTAACAAAAGCAGCAATTTATAAACAGTGAAGGTTTTCCCCAGAATATCCGGTGAAATAGACGGAGGTCATACCTGTAAGTGCTTCCATAATTATTGCGCACAGGTTGTCCATCACAGTATGGTTCCGAAATGGTTAACAATAAAACGGCTGCAAAGGGCAGACTGTCAATCCTGTTGCAGATCACATTAGGAATTCATAGACTAGTCGCCATTACTGTGTCTTAATTATACATAATTGAACAGGTCACAATACGGAAATACGTTTATTTGTGTGCAGTGTGAATTGTGTTGACCGTTTGGTTAAAACTAGACCATGTGATTTTAGTAAATTTCGACGGTTTCATAGGGGTGATTAAAACAAAATGCGCCTACGGGAAGAAGAAGCTAATGAGAAATCCATGTTTGAAATTCCAAGTCACCATCAGTAACATAATTTAGTCTAGTTCAAACCAATAAGAGTGCCGGTATTCGGAAAATGTTATCATAACTTCAAATATAGAGGGTAAGACCTTTTATACATTTGTTTTGGTAATATTATGAAATAAGGAGACTCCTGACAGATCCCTGTCGGTGACCAACCAACATATATATATATATTATATATAGTACATGATGCGCATACATATCTAAAGGATCCTGGAATCATTATTTGAACTGAGGAAAAGGCATGTTAAGGCCGACGACGTTCCGTTAACTGGTTTTGGGTTGTAGAACATATTCCGAAATAGGTCCAAAATCAGATGACCCAATTGAGGTCAAGTCCGCTGCATTGAAACGACGGTCGACACTACAAGACACAGCCCTCAGCCATTGCTCGACATCTGCTAATGACTAGATTGACCGGAACACGGCGTTTTGGATCGTCTACAAGTCGCAAGTTGCAAGATTGCCAAGGTTTGCTGAAGCGATTGATATTAATCGATGGAACTTTATGTGGGCCTATCCCTACTCTGCTGACATAATCCGTTTATCCCTCCCTCTTTCTAGGTTTTGTATACTTTTTTTCTGTTCATATGTATTTTGCTTTACTTTGTTGCTATGCTAAAGACTTACATAAACATTGTATTTTCTGCAGTATGCACCATGTTGAGATGCAGCGAAATCGTCCTGGACATAAGTCGTACAGTATTGCAATATGGTCTTTTCTTCTAATATTACTCACATGCACAAATTTCATGTCTAAACCCGGTAACACAAAACATGTATCCCTGGTCGAGGGAGATAAACCCATTCCCCTAAATAAAACGAACATTTCACTCTGTATGGAATACCAGGTTTTGGTAAAAACATGATTTGTGTGAATTGCACGCGAGGAAGACGATAACTGGACAGTAATACCACTGAAGTTGAACGTATTTGAAAGATTAAAGCTGAACTAGTGGTTTTGAACAGCTCCATAACTATGTCCTTTATTTGAACACAACGGAAAAGGGATCTGTTGACGTGTTTACATTGATGCCTATTTATCAGCTATGTGGAAGTGAAATCCATCATAGTCTCTTGAAGGGTCTGGAAATGTGTTATTCAGATCAGAGTCCGGTGAAGCCACAATGAGCTGTCTGCACCCGAGGGTGAATGTGTAGCTGATGCCACGCAAATAAAATGGAAGCAGAAGGCAATAACTACAAGAAACACAAACGACTGTGGAAGGAGGAAAGAAAGCGATAGCACACTTTTATCAACCAGATGTTAACGGTATTTAGTAAGTACACTAACCCCAGACGGTTTTCACCAGACCAGCAATGAGCGGTACCAGGTTCACTTAGAAAAGAGTAAGATAAGAAAGAATGCTGTTTCTGTATGTGATA
>UZAN01040042.1:74608-86406 GCA_900618425.1 Echinostoma caproni | reverse complement strand
TGTTCAAACTGAACTGAACTGAATTATGGGGACAAAAGAAACGTTTTCTGCTAGTAATAAAGTTGGCCAGTTTTTTTAAAACTCGCTAAACCGTAATAATTTTACAGGAGTCCTTGCGTCTAAATAAGAATTCATAATTACGCGAATTCCATTGCACCATGTCTTGTTCTTATACGTTCTAACACCAACAATCCACACAGCTGATGACTTATTTGTCTCCTCCATTTTTAAACACCGTATTTATCTTCTCCTTTCAAACGTTTGAGCTTTGTTTGTCATTGAATGTTTTAACCTAAAACTATACCATTGTCTCTCTGTACACATAGTGACCTGAATTGTACTAATTTAGTCGTATACATGGCTCAGGTAAAAGCAGTTTACACCACGTATGAAAATAATTTGGAATATTTGAATACTATCATGGGTTATTCCGTTGTTCCATCGTCCACATCGTGGTAGATGAATAAGATCCGGTTTTCTGCAGTGACCGCGAACCTGGCTGATGATATGTCGCATTGATTCCTCGTGGTACGTGTGTGGCATGAAGCTAAAATATCGTGGCAAGCTCTTCGGTGGTGGCGCGGTGGGTAACGTCACCAAATTATCATCCCGGAGGACGTATGTTCGAATCTGACCACCACCGCCTGACTTTCCCCATTTGCGTATGTTGCATGGGAGCGCTTCAGTTGACCACTTCTTCCCTGAAAATTGTATCATTATGTACTCAACAAAATGAAAAGGTAAAAGAAAAGAAAAAAAAACAATGTTTTTCCACAATCTCAATCATTGCTGTGACAAGGTCAAGGCCAGTGTCAAATTTACTGCGTTCCTGGAACATTCTACGTAATTTCATCATGGACGTTAGTCACACAAGCTGATGGCTGGCTTACGTCTTCCCCTTTGAGGTAGTGGTGTATGTCTGCATGATTCAACGAATTAATCGAAAAGAATTCCAGTACTAAATGAAGAGAAAATAATTGATGAACTGAAAATGAAGCGGTGCAACTGTGTGTGTACGTGTGTTCACGATAGAGAAGTAGACAAAGAGAATAACTGGCAGATTTCAAATGCTGAGAGCATTTTTGCTGCCCCATTACGCGTTGACCATGAGGTTTATCCTTAGAGCGGCAGTGTTGACCTCATTTTTTTTTGTTTGTTTCCCTTGAGAGAAGAAAAAGAATGTGTGTGGGTCATTGACTAGAAATCAATTTCGTGCAACCTCGTCTATACAGCCATGAATCAAGCCTGCATAGGAAAGTTTATCAACGTCGTCTTTTTTGTTCAGGTGTTTGTGAAACAGGAGAGGAGGAGAACTAATTTGAATACTGCCACGTGTGAGTAGTGTTTTGTGGGTAGCGCGTATTGGATCTCAATTCGTTATTTTTGGCGTTCGTCCGGTTTGCTGTAGGGAATAGGTAATGGCTTCTTTTCAGTCTGTGATGACTGTGTAACGGAATCAGCAAAATTAATGAAAATGGAAACGTGTGAGGCGCCTTTTTTCAAAGCGCAACACGTGATATCACTGCACTTTTGTTTGGTAGTGCTTATCTCACTTTTGTGGATAATTAAGAGCTTCCGTTTTATTTTGTTCACTGTCCCATCATTATAATCTCAATTCATAGGTTTTACCGCACCGGAATTTCACACACCCACCTACGTTTACTACACATTATCTAATTTCCGGTCGGGGGGGAGGGATAAGTCCCACTGTCACGAACACCTAACGCTTGGGGACAGAAAATCCTAATTCTTATTCAAAATAAATCCATTGTTATATGATGTATTATATATTCTCTCTCTTTTGATAATTATATAAATCAACAAAATAGTAAACTTAGTAATAGTTCAGATCCCTAATGTGAGGTTTATGAGTGGTTCACTCCATCAACAGCTGTGGTTGTTTATGAGAAAAACATTTGTTCTTTTTGGACTTAAGCTGACAATTTCTCCTGGTTCGATCCATCACATACAGAGTGGATTTACTTCGTGTTAGCCTTGCACACTTCCTGTGCCCGTGCAAAGCTGTTTTTCACGTTCATTCGTGCATCGAGGTCATGTGACTTGACCAAAGTGCTAGCCGACCGGCAGCCGACCTTGTTTGCCCCTAATCGTTCTGATTGGTTGTGCTGTTCCCATTTTCCGGTTCTCTTTTTTTAACTTGAGATGGATTGTTTTTTTTCTTTGATAAATTAATATTCGGATAGTGTTTGCAAAATGGTATCAACATCCCTCACATCTATCTAATTAACAAAAATTAAAAGATAGCAAGAAAAACACCAGTAACGCGAAATATAGTCTCTATAACCCAAAACGAATGATAGCTTTCTGTTCTGGGGATTTGAAATTCCGATACCACTTAGATGCTGTAAACGTGACGTACGACGAAATATTGTGCAGGAGCAACCGAAAATTTGGATCGATACCGGTTTTGCAGTGCTAAGACAGCCTAAAATCCTGGATGGTTTTTTAACATGACCTACCGTAGGTACTACTGTACAGTTCCGTAAATCGTGAGAATCTTTTAATGGGGATAAAACTGAACGGGTAATTGTTAGTTGCCTAAGTAGCCATTCTTTAAAGTAAGCATATGCTAACATCATCAGTATTTCTGAGTTGTATTGAAAATCCAGTAGTAGTAGTAATAGTAGTAGTAGTAGTAGTAGTAGTAGTAGTAGTAGTAGTAGTCATCATTAGCTTTCCTTCATTGAATAGACAATCGTCTAATCGATGAGTGATATATGGCATTAGGGGCACATAAACAGCCAATAGAAAACCGATGATTGTGTGATTCAAACACGGCCTCTGTGCAAATCTGATGCTGTCCACCGCCGCTTGATCATCAATATCGCATGTGACAGATTCAATCTCATACTGACCCCATTGTATTTATCAGGCTTCGAATGTGCTGCAACAACTGAGACGCTTTAGAATATTTGTTTCTAAAAATGTCTGTCAACTAGGTATGCAGAAGGAGTTGTTCAGCTTCCCATATCCGTTAGTTGCACTTTGATATTATTGACCCGGTGTTCTTATAAGCGACGATTCCTGTATAGAAAGTAACTTGTAAGTTGTGTTTCCGAGAGATTTATGCCTGAAATTGGTAATGCAATTATACTTGAATCGTTAGAGGAGAGAATTAAAAAAAACATGACCGTACATCTCATCGTTTCTCGGACTTGTTTTAATCCGACGTTTGACGTTCAAATGGCACAAACAGTTCCCTTTATTGTACATACTGCTGTGAGTATAACCCCTTTCGTAGTACCTTCTGCTATAAACCCGTAGGTTTTAGAATAGTTTAGGGAATCACTTCGATTTCCTTTGACCAATGCGCAACCGATGGGAAAGAAAATGACTTGCCTCGTGCCAACCCCTGTTTCTCCGTGATGCCTTATCACACAAGACTGATTGAAGGTGCAATCAATTTGGTGAAGGGTTTTCTTCTGATCACCTCTATTTGTTTGATGCTTGAGTTGATGCTGTTTAAAACATTTTGCGTACCTTCTCCCGTAAGGGTCGTTTCGGTACTCATTAAAACTGATTGGGTTGTCACCTATCTGGTTCGCTAATGCAACTATATGCATATGTTTTTAATTTTATCTGATCACACCGTGAAATATGAGGAAAAATTTCCTCCGCTCAGCAATTCATGACTAGGGGTGTTAAATGAGTTCAATTCTGTTCAGTTTTTTAAAATCATAAACAACGCACTTTCATGCGTCGGTTTTGATTACTGTGTCAGACCGGACATTTGAATAAAACGGCAGAAGGAATGTGACAAGCAGAGTGCGAGAAAATATTACGATTTCCGTCCACGAGCACGTTTTTGCGAAAATGCCTGATTTTGATTTCTCCTTTTTCTTATGTGTCCTGTCGAAGGATGTAGTGATTATTGAACCGGTCAGCTCCTTGTGTATTGTTTTGTTTCACAGTGAACCGATTATTATTTCACTTGTGCTTCTTGTGTCTCAATCGTGATTTTTTTCACATTTAAAGCCGAAAGTTCATCGTTTTGTGCTTGTTGTTATCAAATATAGTAACTGAATTTGTTCCCTTCGTAGAAACTATGTACCCTTAGAGTTCGAAAATGTAGTAATGTACCAAAACTGAGTGGTGGTACTTGCTACATCACGTTCAAAGGGCACAAAATCTATGCTACCGTGTAGGTGGCTGATGGCTGTTACATGCTCTCTCTCTCACTCTGGACCACCTTTTTAGTATTAGTCATTAACCCTGGCTTTCGTAATGGACACCCTGCATTAGATGTGACATAGCTCATTCACTGAGCTTTTTAACCATAGTGATCGTGAACACGATGTGGCACGATCGATAACCGTGGCACAGACATCAAACAAACGAATGAACAACAAAAACAACACGTCAAATTGCACTTTTTTGTGCAACGCTTGTCAACCCACAACTGTGCGCGTGCGCGTTCGATTTTCCCCTTAAATGAGGCCAATGATGTCCATAGGAACGCTCACCAATGAAACGAAATTCAAGACACACTATTTAATCCCACCCTCACTCAGATCTCGGTATGTCTGGGTGTTGTCCTCGTTATTGATTTGTATTGGTTCTCTGAATTTGTTCTGTCCACTGCTGAGTTTTGAATTGTCCACTAATTCCATAGAACGACGGTTCATAAAAACCTATATATATTCATGTGGTAGAGATATGAAGGGAACAGTGTAAACGGACCCTCGTTTCGCACTACTTTTGTGTATTCTCATTTATTGGACTACTGCTTGTGCATTACAAACGCCACTCATCTGCTCGCAATCACCTCACGTATATCAAACCTCATTTTCTCCTTCCTTACTCCATACGACTATCCCTCTACTGTTCTGTGTGCCTTTCCTCGTGTGTACCCATCCGGTTACACGACCAAAACCAGATTCAACTGGAACAACAAAACGAACGTGTTCGTGAATTGCAACTGAAATTGAACGCATCACGTGACTATACGGAACAGTTAGAAGCTCGAATCGCCCAATTTGAGCAATCATCTGCGATCAATCCCGGTAGCAATATCTTACCCATAATGTCCAGCCCAGGCCCAATCATGGTTCAGGTGAGCCAGTCTGATGATCCGCCAAATGAGGTACCTGGTAATACGGCTGATAGTACCATGCCTACTGTAACGCAACTTTTACTTCAAACATTTCGACCTGCCACTTGTCTTGTTTCATTGAATGGCATGGGTGCTTTGGATTTACAGGGAACTATGTATGATGCTATGGAACGTGATATGCCTGGTTTCCGGGCTCCTCGAGTGGATGACAAACTGCTACAGGACACGATACGCACTTTCCAAGCTTTGTTGAGCGAACGAGATCAAGAATTGGCCCAACTGAAACAGCATATTCGTCAGCACGCGGATGATCTGAGTATGCATGAGCAGTGCAAAGTTATCTTACCCCAACTGTTTGAGAGTGCTGTGCAAACTGATTTGACCATGGAACAAGCACAAAGGCTGGCTTCAGTCACTAATACTTTGGCTGAGGGCGGCCTGTTGCTCACATACGATCAGAGTCATGCATTGCTCAATGAAGTCTATCAGTGCGTTGATGCTCTGGGCTCAGACGACGACGAAAGTGCCAAAACGGATCGTCCTACACGAGATCAACTTCTTGGTTTTACGGATCTGCTCACCGCTACCAATCGACTACGTGCGCGTGTTCAACAGTGCCCGAATTCCGGTGCTATGGTGAACGGCGAAGTGCGGAATCTGGTGAAAATTGAGTGAGTGCAACTCGAATTTCCCACTATGGTTTTGCTCTCTTCGCGCACTCAAATATTGAGTTTACGCGATCGAAATTAATCAGCATTGATTTATCAAACAATATAGTGTTTAATCTATTTTTCTGTGATCAAACTATTGATAGACCAACAAGAGGGAATGATCCCATTTAGTTGAAGATTTTTCAAACTGAAGCCGTTTGGAAAATTCCATTGACCACCTAGTATTCTCTCAGGCTCGTTTCGATCATATGTTGTGCCGTGTATTTTCTACCACGAATATGCACAAGGCTTTCGTCATATCTGTTATGTGAATTCCGCATTGGACTTTTGTTAGCGTGGTGGTTAAATATGATTTGATTTTTCTAGCCCATATGGATTCCATGCGCACAGGAAAACGGTCTTCACCCAAATCCTCTCAGTTGTTACGTATGATCCCACCCAACTTTTCTGTCGTACGGACTAGATAGTGGCACATTTTATCTTCCAGGATTTCAGCGCTCTGTTCGCATGCTCTATGCTTTACAATGTTGGGTTCACATAATTGATCTTCATCGGACGTTATTTCTTCCCCCAATATTTAGATCATGGATTTTCTCCTCTCATCGTCGTTGCATGTCTATTGAGTGCTTCTAACACCCCCTGCTACTGTGCATATTCTCCTCGTTCTTTGTGTATACCACACACCTTATCAGACTCTGTTCAGCTAACTTGCCGCTCATCTGGACACTGTTTCATACATGGGTGTGATTATTGATTTACCACGTGTACAAGTACTGGTTACCGGATTTGTCCACTGACGAAACATTCCGTATCATAGCTGCTTCGTGTAGTGTAATTATATCTGTGCTTGTTTGCAGTTGAGCGTATGGCAATAAATAATCCCTTTTCACCATGTGAAAATAAATATAAATATATATATATATCTCATGTTCTGCTTTCATGAAGTCTCGTCCGTCGGATGAGTTTATTTTGAAGTTAAATGCGGTGTACCACCGCGCGGTTACTCTAGCAAAATGAGAACCCAAAGTTTGCTGTTAATAGCACACCGCCTAACAACAGCCTCCCTCAAACTGCTTTTTAGTTCGCTACAGTTTGCGGGACAGAGTCTCCCGATAAGATTTTACGGCTTATTTAGCTACTGTTGTTTGTATCCTTTGGCCATTCAGGTGTTATTCACTCGAAGCCGGAAGAGCAGTCTGTGGCAGTATTGAAATTCTACCATCTAAAATGGACCAAGAAAGGATCAGTTCAGCGAAATGTTCTCATCAAACGCTCAGTATATTTTGTTGATGGATGAGGTTTTTATAATTTGGATTCAATGAATTCACCTCAAATTTGCTGTACTCTATCAGGATGAACGAGGCCTCGCTATCGCCTCCCCCTGCCCCGGGGAATGCTGTCACGGAATGCGTCTTCTGGAGCAAAAGTTTTCGTCGTGGTTGGGATCAGGGTGTTTATACTGAAGTGAGGCGACCGAAATCCCATATGTTGGTCCCTAATCGATTTGATGATCCACAAACAGCTAGATAAACTAAGGGAGTAAGAACGTAATGATTGGAAACTCACCGAACAAGACGCGTACAAACCGGATCCGGGAACTCTTTATCGCGACGGCTGGGCCTTATCGGGTACCCTGGACGTGTAATGACCACTGTGAATGTTTGAAAGTTCAACTGACTGAACACCGTCACTGAAGATGAACTTTGGTTTTCTCTCTCTATCTCTCACACACATCGTTTAACATCCTTGCATAGGTTTAACGTGTGAATCCTCACAAAAGGTTTTCTGCTTTGTTTACGCAACCGGGCAATACTACGTTCACGAACAACTCATTGACCGACTTCTCTGTGATAGGAGTTCTTGTACCATCGTCTTTTTTGACGTACAGTTTTAACTCAAGCAGTTGCGAAATGCGATGATGATGATAATTCAAACATTCAATTGGTATATTATGCGTGAACTATGTTATAGTATTCACCATAAGTTTCGATTAACTTTTCCATCCATAGACCGAATGAATTAAACTCGCTTGGCTCTTGGATCTTGATTAGTTCTTATTGAATTATCATTATTGGCTAACAATTTAGAGTATAGTCATGTTATGCATAATTTCATGTCATATCGGTGTCAATATCCGTTGTTAATCATAAGGTGTACAAGTCACAAATAATTGTTTACCGTTTTTCGGTCACGTCAAAATATTTTCGATGCTTCTGCCGCCCAATTATATCGTTTCATATAAATATAATTTGTGAGCGGTGGATTTTACCAACAACTTTTGTTTTCGGGAATGCACTCACACATATACGAGCTTCTTTCTGTTGATTGCGGTAACTTGGTTCTGTTTCGAAATCCACGGCGTATATGGATCAACCTATCTAGAAGCCAATTGGAATTTTCCTCACCGTGCCTTATTATTTCCCTTTTTTGTTCTAACTTACTAGCCTACTCATTCGCAACTTCTCAGTGAATAATATTCGTCTCAGTGGATTTTAGTTAGATATCTGTTTTCATATTTAACTAGCCTTAGCTTCTTTCTTTTACTACGATGTTTTCAGTAAGAAAAGCACCCCGGCATACTGGTGTGTGAGCAATTTTGAAAGCAATACAATTAAAAAAAAATAGAACTTTGGAGCTTGATGACACTTGTTTTCGTGTGCAATAGATTGTCCGTACAAATGAACGAACAGAAGGAACAAATGGGTTATTCATTAATCAACTCATTTTCCAATCGTTAGATCAGTGCTTGGTTCTCATCGCTATTTCCCTGCTTATCATTATTTTCTATTGATCGAGATCGCAAACGTGACGATTGATATAGAAGCATGTTATAGTCTCACTTTATATCTTACTCGATCGATCTAAATCTAAACCAAATGGAAGATTTGAAATGAAAATATGGTACTCTATGGTTCAGATATCTTTTATTTCATTCATATCTCTCATTCAACCGGATCATTTCCAATCTAATAGGTAAGCGTCAAATCTGTGTGGTGTGTTTCTCAGCTTAAACTGTTCTTCATTTGAAACGGCCTAACACATCACTCATTACATTCTGATCCGTTGTTATTTTTTTGTAGGAACTCCGATTCCGCAGATCGTTCTCAAGTGAGTATCTGTCCCATTTATGGTGTTTTAAACCGTGCTACCTTTCTTCACTTCAGCATTTTCGGTCCCAGTTATACGCTTCATGGTCTGACCAGATGTTTTAATTCTTTTCTTTCTCGTTAAAAAAATATTGTTGTCCATAAGCGCCCCGGTTTCGTGTCAGGTGTCGTTTCGTCGATATCGGATCGAGAAATGCATCAAGTGTCCCACCCAGAATCATCATCCTCAATTTAGCACATGTATATTGTTCATTCCATCGGTTCCTCTAGCTGGCATTGATTTGCTAGCAAAAGGCGGAGTTGGTGATGGATCTTGTAGCTTGATTGAATTCTCATTACGATCAAATTTCGGGTACATGATTGCATTGATCCTATGTCGATGCATTGTAACAGTCATTTCGCTTTCAATAGATCCCTATTTCTGCAACACACACGTACCTGACATAAGGTGTGCGGAAAGAAAAGCGATTGAAAGTCTCCTGAATGGAATCAAAGCGTTTACATGTTTGCTTTATGTAACTGCATGAAATTAGGCCATAGAACCTTATATCATTGCTGTCTTCTTTTTACGAATGCGTTTACCCGATTGATATCTATTCACGTCCCATCTCCCAAAAAGTGTGACGAACCTATCGGTGTTTTCATTCAATTATCTGATCAGGATCGCCTTCCTTTTTATGTAAATCATTCCAACTAGATTGTGTTGATCCAGTGCTTCAACCGAGTTTCATTTTACCGATTGGTTGATTTTTTATCACCTACAGATAACCAGATTTGCATTCTGTATATTAGATAAAGGGCAGTCTAAGTCAGTGTGTGCTCTTATTTCCTAATGCTAACTGAATGAGTTTCCACGTTTTCTCTGTGCTTTCATCGACTATCAAAAAAATTCATATAATAATCCCACAAACAGGTTTTGTCTGATTTCCCGTAAATTCATTTTGTCCAGCCAAATCAAGGTGAAAAGTCAACTGCGGAAGGTAAAAAGGGGCTAGAGCTCACCCAACCAGATTCGAGTTCAGATACGAGTAAGCTGAATGTGACAAAATCTGAGACCAGTGAACCACCCAAGCCTGTAACCGATGATAGTTTTAAAGAGGTGATCGCGGAAACCATACGGATTTTGAAAGGGGAAAAGAAGAAACAACCAAAAGTGAAACCAGAACCGATAAGCGAACGTTTCTTTGACGTTGGACTTCAGGTCGGTTCGGATTTAGAAATGGAGGCAGAAGATGGTGTCTCACGGAGCACAGTGGACAGAGAGGCCGTGTCGCCTGTACGACGCGCATTCAACAAGTGGTACCGCTTCACGCGAAAAGCTCGTAAAAATCGAGAAAAAGAGCTTGGACGCTTGGGTGTGACCAAAGTGGGAACTACGGATCCACGGAGGAGAACCTATGTCTTGCCGGACGCACAACCCGCCATTATAGAAGAAACAACGACAGCTGTGGACGGGAGCCTTCAAAAGGACCATCCTGACTCGCAAGTCGATACGCATGAAGAGAAAGATTTACCAGCAACTGAATCGGTCTCCAAAACGCCTGGCGTATTGTCAAAAGAAGGAAGCAGAGCGGGGTCGGTGCGGCAGCAATCGGTATCCGAACCAGCCAAAATGGATCGGGCTGATTCATTCGATACAGAAAAGTCTCGATCGCCCTCGAAAAAGAAACAGTCTGTTTCGGATTCTTACTCTCGCAGTTCTGTACAAGGTATCCGATTTGGTCCGGGTGGATATTCATCACAACAGATAGATAAATCTGACGTCCGAGCGGCAGAATTCTTCCACAAACTCATTCTTGCTCCTCATCCCTCACTGACCCCGTTTAGAGCTGGCCAAACCAAATGTCATCCGGATATATTCTTGAGCGGTTTGGATCTCGTGCTCACGGATCCGGCCGAACTGGAAACATTCCAGTTTATGGATGACCTAGCTCAAGAAGCGTTCGCCTTCTATGTGCTCATGTACCCGTTCACTCGACACGTTTGCTATTTCATCAGTGGCAAACATTGTCTTGCTCATTCTTTGATCGCACGGGACTGTGGTCAAAGCACATTTTTTGAAGAAATGTACACGGCTTGTGGACGACCAAAACTACTTCGATCACACATCGAGAAGTTAGTTTCAAGCACAGTACAGTCATTGGCAAAACGTGTGCCGAAAACCGATTTGAATACGGAGGCGGTTTGTGGTGCTGACCAGACCGATTTGGCATGTATCTTAGGTCATTTTTTATACTCTAATTACCATTATTGGCGGGAAACAGTGACGGCTCAAACAAACGGAGCAACGGCTGTGAGGAATAAAAGCGAAAAACGACGATGGCTAGAAGATGCGCTTCTATGTTTGACGTTGAGTGGAGTCAGTACTGTGCTCTCCGATGCCATCCCGGCCGATACGCATGAGTGGAAATCTGGAGACAGTAAAGCGAACTTAGCGGAAACAATCAATACACTTCTCACGCACTGGCGTAGCCAGTCCCCATCGTGGCTGATTGAGAAATTGCGAACTGCGTTGATCGAACTCCCTCGTCCCAGTCTGAATTGGTATGTGGCTGTGATCGATTTATCTCACGTGCCACGTGAAGTTTTATCCCGGATACTAGGACGACTGTGCATGCTGAGCCTGGGGCATGGTGTTCTGGGGCACGGTTCTAACACGACCAGATCGGTAGACACTGATCGTCTGTATGTGAACCACATTCATGGTATCTTGCTACTTCGAATGCGCCTTACAGCCCGTATATTGTATCCGATCAAGTCCGCTGCACAAGCCGGGGATTTAAGTAGTATGAAACGAGCAGTAGACGAACTCGGTCCCCCGTGCCCACAATACCATCTGAACGAACTGATCACAACCACTGGTTTGGGTCCGTATGCTCCACTTGCTGCTGATCTACACGTGTTCTTACATGCTAAATATCGTCTTTGGGAGATGGAGCTTGAACC
>UZAN01040042.1:54284-66528 GCA_900618425.1 Echinostoma caproni | reverse complement strand
GCTACATGAAGCTGTTTGTGGCACTCCAAAAGCTTCATCATTGACAAACATCAATCTCAACTACATCATGATTGGCAATGAATCAAATAGCTGATTGTGATGAGTGGGAAGTTCCGTCAGGAATGGCATGTGTTGCATGCCACACCACGAATCAGCTTTCTTGGCTCAAATCATCCAATCGTTTGACTATAGAGCAAATTAAGCATCGGATAATCCCATTTTAAATCCGCGAGCGCATAGCTATTTTCTCGAATTGTCCACAGTGCATTCGCGCACGATGTGCATGCACACTTGAACCGATTTCTGACAGCTGCGCAGTTCCATCTGCTAGCTCTTTCAGAACTAATCTACTGTGATTGTTGCCAAACCAAATCTCCCACGTACTCTCTCGAGTACCGGATCAGATTGTCTATGATCTGTAGCTACGGTGGATAAAGCCATTCATTGTGTATATGGTAATCGGGTTGCACGTGTGCTTTTACTCCCGGTAGAACCGTAGTTATACTTACATTACAGCAGAAGGCCTAGGATGAAGGCAGACGAGGAAACGCGAAATAAAGACAATGGACACATTACGTGTCCGTGCTTCAACTCAAGATAAGTTACCCACGGTTGTCTAGATCTAAGCTCTTAGGAGGCTTTCTTGAGAATGCGGAACTTGCCTGAATTCCATTTGATTTATTTGCTAAAAAGCAATGGATTTTAAGTCGTTTAATGTATCACTATTCAGTTATACCCGTTTGACCTTTCGATTCAATTAAAACTGACAAGGTCATGAAAAAATTGAAGGACGAATGGTACTAGGACCGGTTTATTCAAAAAAGTTTAGCGTGTGGTCAAGAAGATCGGGCAGACAAACATCAATGTGCTGGAAACACCTCATCAGATCGCATCACTTTTCTAATCAAAGCCTTGAGAGACTCCACTGGACTCAGACCCAACAGCTTAAAACGACTGGCACAACTCATTCTGTTGGTTATGGTTTGCAAACTATCCAATGATGCACTAATTTGATCTGGTTGGCTTCACATTTTGGTGTCTTTTTTTATCCAGGTTACGATTCTGAACAGAATCCGTTTTTAACTTTATGTAATTTTTTCCTGGTGTTAGGCATGAAATCGAAATTTAAAGAACAAGTTTATTTCCTTTTTGGAGTATCAAATTTGGATTGGCCCATTGGATTGTTCAGAGGCACCAGGCACTCTTGATAGTCTTGAAAATTCATTTTACTCTTTGAGAGATCGTTAATTCCCCACAAGGTAGATGAATTCAAAATGCAATGGAAACGTTTGTGATGACCGACAAAGAGCTGTTTCGTCCTGTTTTGGACTCGTTAGCAGTGCGTACGTTTTGTGTCCCTGTCAGGAATCGAACCGCGAACATTTGGATCGGGACTTCGAATCATTACCCCTGAGCTGCACGGTCGACGGTCATCACCGTGTGCTGACGAGTCCCACACAGGCTATCCAGTGCTCTTTGTCGGTCATCACAAACATTTCCATCGTATTTTGAAGTTTATTTCCTGTTTTTGTTAATAGAATACCAATCCGGTGTTTTGTTGTACTGTAACGCCAACAGCAAAGACAGCAAGAATGAATAATTCCGGTATCGATAGCCGCTAGACACACTCCGTTGCGGAGCTTAAGGACGTAGTATTCATTGGATGCTAGTTAACATATGGTGATAATACAGAAATCTAGGGCAACTAGTTACAAAGTATACCCCGAACACAATGGAGTTGATATCTCCCTAGCCTCAAGTCTCAATTCACGTTTGTACCATGGCATGGCACACATCAGGTGCACCGGCAATCTTTTTCTGTACTGCGAAATTTATAATACAAGGAGAAAACATGGGACCTATGATGGACACGAATAGCTAGTTGTATTTACATAGTCGACTCATCGCATTTAATCTCTGAACTGCTGGACATAGAAATCTTCGGAATTTGGTGTGAAAAATGAGGTAATACATACCACGAATGGAATAGCTAATAGAAAATGGAAGCAAAAAAAAGCAGAGTAAACCAAGATTAGCATGGTAATAAAGTAGTTCGTTTTCTTTTTTTATGTGAAACCATAAATGCCAGGGTCTGCTCATTGTGATCCAGTGCTCTCTATCGGCATAGGCACAAGTTTTCATCACAGACAAAGTATATTTTTAAAATACAAGAATAATAGATAGTCTATATATATGAAAATGAAAAGCGGTCTGATCAGCTGCCCGGTAGCCGAGTGTGTAACACGCTGACGTTCTGCCAATAAAGTCCCGGGTTCGGTTCCCCGTTGAGTCGATGGACTCGCGCTGCACTGATAAGACCCAACCAGGTCGAAACAACTGTCCATTGCTTTTTCATAGCTTTTCACTTCACGCTTCATTTGCCATACACACGACGAATTTCCCCTCTGAAAGTTTAGGTATCGTCAATTCAAAATACGCTAAATGCACCGAATTTTCAGCAATTTACGATTTTTCTACAGCGGATATACAAAGCCAGTTGCGATCAACAAACTAAGACAATAAAACAAATTATACACTGCAGTGAATGAGAAAAGAAAATTAATGCCAGAGTGTTTTCCCCGAGTTGAGTGACAGTTGTCTCACGCTCAACCAGTAGCCGAGAAAGGTATGAAATTAGACCGTTTCTGTGTGTGAAATTATGCACAGGAAGGGGTTGATATTTGGAGTGAGGTCGGAGATTCGACACGGTCTTCATGATTTCTTGATGCAGACGGTCCCCTTGATCACATGTTATCCTTTCAATGAATAGAATGACGAGCGTCAGAGTGCTGCAAATAAACAAACTCAACCAAAACAACTCTGTCAAATCTACTGTAACGGGACAAAAGTTTGAGGGATCTAGAAAACAGGGTGAAATCTTTTTTCAGATCGAGGATAAATATTGGGGAGCAGTATAACCAGTATGGAAGGATGCAAGCAATCACGAATTTAAGAATAAGACTATATAGGGTGGCTAGTTTCTGGAGCCTATATGCCTAAACGGACGGTTTTCAAATTTTTGTGAAAACGCTAATGAAATAAGCAAACCAGGATAGGTTATGGGTTAAGATGACGCCGAGGTACTTAACAGAAACAAAATTGCGAAGGCATTGATTATTAGGTGCAAGATCCAAGGATGTACTTACCAATGAAAGATAACGGGGG
The DNA here is from genome assembly GCA_900618425.1 of Echinostoma caproni. Taxonomy (NCBI): domain Eukaryota; kingdom Metazoa; phylum Platyhelminthes; class Trematoda; order Plagiorchiida; family Echinostomatidae; genus Echinostoma; species Echinostoma caproni. Next base: position 63,363 of record UZAN01040042.1, on the reverse strand, counting down.
CCGGTTTTAAGACTAAATGTAATGTCAATGCACTTATTGATGTTAAGTACAAGGGGTCGGGGTACAGACCAATCGTGAAGTTCATTCGGGCTGTCTTGGAGAGGTCGAAAACAGTCTGAACCAGGGGATGGGCAACTAATCAATATCATCATAATAAAGTCACTGGGGATGGGTAGGTTCTGTATAAACGTAGATAGAAGAAGGGGAACAAAATAAGACACGGAAAAACACCAGCTTGAATGGTATTAGAAGTCGAGTGTGCCTCATTCAGCGAAGTAAACTAGGTCCTACAGGAGAGAAGCAGTGGAGTGGTAAATTCAAGACTCCGGGTGTCAGACCAAACTCAGAGATAAGTTCAATGAGCACTCTTCGGTCGAGAAAATCAAGGGCGGTTGCATAATCAAGAAAAGTTAAACGAACGCTATCTGCACCTTTTTTCAAAAACGGGACTAATAGAATAAACAATATGGTCAACGGCATCCAGTGTGAACAGATGGAGGTTTTATAGGAAAATTGTAAAGGATCATGGGAGTTACAACCGGGTTTGATACAGTACAGCAAAACATTTTCAAAAGGTTTCAGTAACCCAGATGTGCAGGCAATCGGACGTTACTTTAATAATCCTTTCCTTGGGATTGATCTGATCCAGACTGACCTCAAGCAATCGGGGATCCTTCCCCAATGACATACAAGTACTGAACAATTCAAAAATAGTTGTTTGGTAGCTCAGCTGGTAGAGCATGCGCGTACAAAGCGTAGGCGGTGTCCATGCGTGGGTTCGCGGAGCTCAGCTGGTAGAGCATGCGCGTACAAAGCGTAGGCGGTGTCCATGCGTGGGTTCGAAGCTTAGCTGGTAGAGCATGCGCGTACAAAGCGTAGGCGGTGTCCATGCGTGGGTTCGAATCGCACGGCTACTGAACTTTTCACAATCCACATAGAAACTTCAAATGTGACAAACAACTATTCGAACATATACCGATAGTTTCACAATCGACGTAGAAACTTCAAATCTGCCAAACAACTATTTGAACAATACTGAACATACAATTCAAAAGGAGGTTTTAAAAGCTGGTTGACGTATGCTTTCAACAAATGAAGTGCTAATCGATCGGGGCCATGAGCTTCGTTGGTCTTGAATCCCTTCAATAAGTGGAGGATCTCATCCGGAAAAATAGAGTTTATTTCCTCATCGGTTGGAAAAGGAGACGAGAGGAAGATTGAGATAGGCACAGAAGCGAATCGATGGTTAAGTACCTCAACGTTTGGACACGAACTGATACGTGAGCCACAAAGTTTCGACAGGATAGTCCACATCTCAAGAAAGCTTATACATATGTATATAATAAATGGTTCAATCACAGGTCTGCATTCTGCACTGCTATATTTACCAGTAGCGAAACCGTCTTCACAAGGCCCTGGAGTAATATGGATTATTTGGGCGAGGTAGTAACTTTACCGTCTGTTGGGTGAATATAATCGAGCTTTTTCTTAACCGGATGCTTTTGGGAAACCAGAAAGGAAGCCATATAAGCAGCTACTGAACGGGTAAGTGATCTTCATGAGACAGTTCGTGCAAGCTGAGTGAGTCTGTCAGTAGGCGCTTCTCCTATGATTATTTCACAATTTAACTCCATAAGCGACGAGAATCGATTTGGTGTCAACTTGTATCACGTCATCGTTCACGCTACCCGGATAGCACCTACATACTTATCCGGCTCATTTTCAACCGATCAATAATCGTTATTATTCAGAATAAATCAAACAAGTGTAGAGAGAGAGAGACCATGCTTGCACATCGGAGATGGTTTGCACAACTGATAATGCCCTGATGAACATATTTTTACAGGTCATTGACCCTTGTGTGTACACAATGTGTTGTGATTAGCAAGATTTTTACGAAAACTAGTGTTTTTCAGGTGCTATTGAAACCAATGTGACAACAGACACACGAAATGACCTACTGTGGTGCTTAGTGCCCGCGGTCACGATTCTTGCACCAATAACCTTAAGAATCGTTGTGTGTCTATTACTCAGTGGAACACATCTCATTAAAAAATGTATGAGTGCAAAAGCTGTTTTCAATCTCACAAGAGTTAGGCTTCACCTCGGATTGATGAACGTGTTTCATTGACGAATTCAAGCAATTTTTCAACACAAAAGTTAAATTACGTACCGTTTGTCTCAGCCAGACTTGATCCTGTATGCATTTTGTTTTAAATATGCAGATTCTCCGGTTTTCATTACTCTTTTGGTAATTTATTCAGTCTTGGATTTAAAATGTAAAATGTTCCGTAGCTTCGATGGGAACCCACGCATAGACATTACCTGCGCTTGCCTGAGTTCGAATCCCACCGAGGCTACTGAAGTTTTCACAATTTCAGTATAAGCCTTCAATCTGCCAAATAACAATTTGAACAATTTCTTGAGTATCTGAAGCAAGCTTTTCCAGTGATAAATTTGAAAATAAAAGCAAGTATAGCAAGATTGAACGCTTCATATCCATCAGTGGTTACGATCAATTGTTAACCTGACCTACTTACGCAGCCAAACCCCGAATTGTGCACAGAACACAGGAGTATACCGTCCTCCCGGTTAAAATCCCTCACCTGTGTACACCAACTCAAACGTAATGTATCCATTCCAGTGTGGGTGCAATGACCCTTGCATAAGTAGAACAGAAAGACAACTATGTAATCGGATTTTAGAACACGATCCAAACTGGTTTCAGCGCAAGGCTGCCATGTCGAAGTCCATAGAGCGGGTAACCAATAGGTACCGTGCTTACAAAACACGAATCTTGTCGATCGCCAAGCCCTTGTTGATGATGCAGCGAGAAAACACTTCGAGTGACTTTTAATTTATGATAACACCAGACTGTTCAAGATCGCCGTGGCGATTTTAATCAAGCAATGAGAACAAATTCTGTGTCAACAAAATAACCTGTTCATCTGGGCTTTACCTTGGTGACCATTCCTCCATTTATATCTGCTTATTTTATAATCCATTCCCAAACCCTATATAAATATTGCATTAGTCTACAGTAGGCATCAGTTGAGATGCAGGCAAATCGTCCGAGATATACGCCGTGCAGTAATTCTATACTGGCTCTTCTTTTTCAATTTTCTGAGTATGGGGTATCTAACATTACGAGCACTGATGCTGGTGTTGTGAGGTGCTACTTACACTTGTGAGTAGTTTGCACACACACCATGAAGCGGTTGTTGGATTCCAAGGGCATCTGGGAGTGAATTAAAGGACTTAGTATTGGGAATACAAAATAAAGAAAGAGATTGTCAGTCTGACGATTATCGATGAAGAGATGATCACAAAATTGCGAACCAATTGCTGCTAATTAGATGTATCGTTATATGTAATCTTATTTACCTCATCCGGTACTGTTATCTTAATAAGTAACTCTCCCCATCTCGGCCCTGTCTTGTGGATTTATAACACTGTGCCTAAAAATGGCGCGCTTGATTTCCTTTGACCTTTCGGGGAGGGATAACTATCGCACAAACACCGCAACCAATTTGACTAGAGAAGGTAAAACGAATGTGCATGTATGAGGCCTTTCTAAATTCAAATGGGAGATTGAATGTCTACCAGTTGTGTGATAGAAGCAATTCCATTACCAGGTGACATAGTGTTAACATACGTTCAGAGGTGAATATTTGTTTTAACTAAATAATCTACTAGGCTGTAAAGATCATATAGGGAAGTGACATGTTGATGGGGTAGACTTGCAAATGACAAAATGTCACAGTGCTTGGTCGGGGAAAGAAGATAGGGGAGAGGAGTGCAACGTCCCGCATATCTGCAATCAGATTGTAATGCGTCGTATGTGCGATTAATCAGAGGCCATGGTAGTTTGATGTTAAAGGCTCATCTCTCTTTAGTATATAATATAAAGAGACAAATATCGATCGTTTTCACAATGGCTAAGATGAAGGTGCGAAATTATTTAGATGGAGGAGGTAGTACTCAGTAGATAATTCTCAAGGTTGATTCAAGCTTTACTTGGTGACCAAAGTCCGTTGGACGAAGAAGATACCTATTCCCTTGTGCAGAAACCGGTGTGATCTTTAATCAGTTGGGACGGTTGCTCCGCTAATCGGTCCATGAAAGTTGTGTTGAAAAAACAGCTAAAAGGGTAGATTACAGTGAAGTTAAACTGTCCGCATTGGACCATGGAAACCGTTTGTTGTTTAGATTTTTTTGGACCAAGTTACTGCTGTTGTCGAATATATTCCTCCCTCTACTTCTACTATTTAATTAAACACCTGTTGTTGGAGAAGTTAGATTAAAACAGCAGACTCGAGTTGAAAGTGTTCGGAAAAGGTTCCGGCCAGTCGTTTCGAGTGTCCAGCTGTGTCTCGTCGAACCAGTCTGATTCACAATTAAAAACACAATGCAGTATGAGCAGTCATGTTCATCATCCGCCTTTTATTCACTGGATCACAGTCCTGCACCTCGATGGTATCAACGCTTACTGTGTTCTGAAATTTTTAGATCCCCGTTTGTTCTTTGAATAAATAATTTCTTGTATTTCCGGGATCAAACCCTAGGCGCCTAAGTGAAATTTTATTGCATTTAAACCAAGAATGAATTCCCATAAATCATGATCAGGTAACCTTTGAAATGTGTTCGTCCAACGGTAATGGAAACCGGAATACGTGGTTTATTTATGTAGTCCAAGCGCACAGTCAAAAAGGAACTTCCTCATCTTTTGCATGCTTGTTCTGACCGGTGCGCTTCAAGGACAACCATCCCCTAATGCAAAATGAATGTCAGATAAAGGAAAATGATTTCTTCATTTGTTTCACGAGGATTCTCATTTACTGATTTGTGAATATTAATGTCGAGGGAGTAGAGCTCATTTGTCAATACCAAACTGAGAGAAGTCAGTAAATCGTAACGGTTGTATACTCACCAGACTGAAGTATATAGCTTAAACGTTTGCAAATTTAAATAAAGCTCCAATCAGCAGCAGTTTGTGATTTTGGAGCGTGCAATAATCCAATAATTCTTTGTTCACTTGTTATTTATTTATTTATTACAAGTCCACATCCAATTTCCTTTGTTAGTCATTCATTTGCAGGTATTTTGGTATTTTTTAACATGTTCTGTCCATTTTAATTGCTGCTCCTCTTCAAATACATTAGGGCGTATGACTACGTCCATGATCGATACGCACTCTGGTCGCAAACCGCACTCGCCCGAACACTACAACGGCCAACTGGATGAGCTTCGTCAGACCGGTGACCTCGAATCCGTCCGTGCGCATCTGGGCGTGAGCGAACGACGACGACAAGAACTGGAACATCGATTATTGGAAATTACTGAGGAACTCTCACGCGCACGTGCCGAGGCTCGCTCCGCTGACACGAGCTTAGCCGCTGCACGTCGTACAGAAGCCGCGCTAAGGCGGCGATTACTTGTCGCCATGGATATGCAAGGTTCATGCACGGATCCCAGTTCGGTCCGGCACTCTTACAGTGGAACACTTAGTGCAGGCACGGAGGCACGGGATGCACTTGAGTTACAGGCAGCAGTGAGTGCTTTTACTGGAAAAATTAAATCGTATTCCTTCTACCTCTGTCCATGTTGATGGCTTGAATGAACAGTTATGCCTGCCAGTGCCCTCGATAATTTTTTATTTATATTTATATTTCACACTTGTCTGAGGATAGACTGTATGCCAGGCAAATCATGGTACCAAACTCTTTATAAAAGGGTAAAACGTTTCGTGATTGGCTTGTGGGCTGAATACTACCAGGTTGCCCTCNNNNCTCGATAAATGTTCCATTGAGTAATAAAATGACATTTTTACTGTACCATTGAGATCCTCTTTTGTTTCATCTGTTTATAACCATTTTTTCCTTGAGTATTTTTGATTTGCCTGTCACTGTGACAATCAGTCTGCTTGTGAACTTGGGCTATCTTTTTTCTTTAGATTCAGATATTGATTCCCTAGGCTTTATACCATGCACTCAGTGTGGTAATCACTCACGTTTTTTTTCTGGATTTTCACATTTATACAAAAACATTGATATTTCAATATATTTTATGTGACTGTCAACATTTCTGTTCGGTTTTGAAAGCGTAAAATACTTTGAACACAGCAAATCTTTATTCCCACATCGTCTATCTACTACTTTTGGTTGTACCTCTTTGGATTCAGCAGCTGCGGTCCACTGCGTATTATCAGCAAGTATGTAAGAGTACACAGTTTTAATGGTAACCTTCCTATACATCTCTCATTACTCCATTGTGTTTTATTTTAAATTAAGTATTTGAAACTTGTGCATCACGCAACGCGCCTATATTTCACAGAACAAATGCTAACTCATCTCGAAGCTGTTTTCTTTTTATTTGAAAATACGTGTCCTAAGTACCAGATGCGGCACCAATTTTGATAATCAAAGAGCGTTCATATTATCATTTGCAATTTACGAGTTTGTTTCTAGAATGTTCTACGTGTTATTTATTCAAGTCTCAACAAAGACTGAAAGCCTTTTGTTTCTAGTCTATTAGCGTATATAGAAGCGCTGTTTCTTTCTTTCGTTTTCACATAAAATTTCAAGTGAAACAGACGAAGTTACCATTTTGGTAATGTTGAAATAATGATAGGGTTTCCGGGAATCGATACCCCCCTCCCTTATCGGATGATGCATTCACCTGATGCAAATTGGTATCTCTGATATTGTAGGATAAACTGTCCAACACGCCATCAAGCCATTGTACACATCGCAACGGTCAAGTCCGGAAATCAGTTACAATCAATATTGTGTGAATTTGTTGGGCGGGGTAAATGAACACCTCCCGGGTACCCACCGATTCGAGACAGTTGCAATGGAAGTGTTCCAACCATGGATCTTTAGACTGTCATCCCTATAACAAGTGAAGAGAATTGGTTGGTTCAAGAAATATTCAACTAGTTGATCAATCAATCAATTCACTTCAACCGCCCACTCTAAAACGTTCATCAATGCAACTTCGACGAAGTTGCACTGGCTACGAAGTTCCGGTGAACAACAATACTTCCAGCTCGGGGGGAACACACACCGACACAACCCAAGCACGCTACCCACTTGATTTGTTGAGCAGTTGACTGGACAATTTTCCCGTTGTTGTTGTCTTTTTTGTCCATGCACAATATAACACAGCTCATCTTTGCTCATACTACTGTTGAAACCCAACCAGGTCGGAACAGCACCACTTCCTGGTTTTCCAGTTCGCTCCCCACGCGACTCTACCTTGGTTTTGATGAGCGGATAAGCAGCAATAGCAACTTTAAAGATGTCTTATTGTTTATCCTGTGCGATTTCACAGACACAGCCTCTGTATGTATCTTTGTTCTTCTTTGGCATCACTCCTTGTGGAGTCCATTTACTCCCCACGTTTCTGGTTCATTGAAGGAATAGAAACCCATATACCCATGTTCAAAACCAGTGTCCAAGTGTTAGCTGTCAGAAGTGCACCTCAGTGTCATCTCTCAAACCGAATGGGATCGCGTTTCGATTCCCGGCGGGGCACAAAATACTACGCATTGTTGATAAATCAAACACACAAAACAAAACAGTTATCCACCAAGTGCGTTTTGTTGGTCTTCAGCAACCATTTTTTTAAGGCAGCAATCGTGCTTGCTACAAATGTTTAAAACACGAATTTCTAATGCCCTATTTTGCAAATAATGTGCTTGACGATGTTTTTCCAATCAGCACATTTGTGCCAAGTTGACACGTTATACTCATGTGAAAGTAGCATTGCGGTTAGAATACACTCTAGCATCCATAGGCAAACCCGAAGTGCTTCTCATCCTTGGCAATAATCTAATGCGATTGTCATGTCCCCAAACTTTTTCAGCTCATTAAAGCAGAGGCCACGAACGCAGCACTGACAGAAGCCGCACAGCTAGACCGAAGTCGTCTACACGAACAGGCTATGCGTATCGGGCAGTTTGAGGCCGAACACAGAGCCCTACTAGACCGTATATCGATCTTGCAAACAACTGAAGCCAATGCGCAACGTGGAATAGTTCGCTTACAGGTGAGTCTTTTTTTGTTGCCACTCAATGAACCACTTGTAAACCGGAACGCTTTTAATTGGAACCATTGTTTGCTGCTTTCATCTGGAAACAAATTATGTCCTCTGTAATCATGTCTCTAGTGCTCTGTTTACTCTTCACACACCCTCTCGATTTTTTGTATGTTGATATAGATCGAGTTTTCGAGTCTAAAATCAGGGGCATATGTATGTACCTGTGTGTGTGGCGTAGTGGTTTAGTCGCTGTTACCGGCGTGCTTGTTGGACCCTGTGGTCCGAGGTTCGAGCCCCACCACTGCCGCCCAACTTTGGTGGTAGGAAGCTTTGCTGTCGCCCGGTTCAATACCACGCCTGATCTATCGGGGCCTTATGTGGTTCGCCACTCCAAATCCCGGGACTTAGGATGCCGGTCTCCGCCACTGAACAGTAGGTTCTCGTGAATATGGGGTTTACTCCGTCTGTTGTGCATCACACTTATGTGTTTAATAGAAAAAAGATATATGAATTGCTACCACTTCTGCTTTGACCAATAAACCTGTCCTTTGTAGGATGCCTTAATCAAGTTGATAATGTGACTTATCTCTGACTTGCTTTCGTCCACAGGAATGAGTGGAAGACTATAAACAAGTGCATTGAAAATGTTTGGTATCTTTTTTTGTCTCAAAAAGGTGGACAAACCACTTGACATTTCTACGTAATCGCACTCAGGAATCTGGGACTTGAGTTCTCTTCTTTCCCTACTCTGTTTTCTATCTATTTACCACCGGCTTGAAAACAAGCATGGTGCCAACGCAACAACAATGACAGTGAAGGGGATAGGTGGCTTAGGATACAGAACATGATGAAAAGTGGGTAAGACAGTTAAACATGGAAAATACAAGATAACAGAATTTTTTGTGTGTTTCACCGTACACCTTTAGCAAATTTTTTTGTTTGATGTTTCGTTTTTCTTAATGGGCACGGGATTTCGATAGACAGATCGTACAGCATTCGCGCCACTGACTTCTATTCTGCGCCATATCTCTCAGCGTCT
>UZAN01040042.1:34844-50850 GCA_900618425.1 Echinostoma caproni | reverse complement strand
AGATGGGTGTCACACATTCACACGGAACATGATGATGCACCCGAATGTTATTCGTGCCGATTGATCTCCGAAAATGAGGTCATCTGGGGACACAATTAAATCATCGTGATGCAATGTGGTAAACAGAACAGTCGTCAGACAATTGGAGTGGAATGCACCGAGTGTGGTAAAAACGTTCGAATGTGAGCAAGTCCCTTCAGACTGCACTCCGTGCTACATTTTGTGATATTTGGACAAAAACACTTGAATACGCTTGGCTGATATAAGTGAATTTCCTATCATACATTTTAAAATGATCTAAACAGCGGAAAGCGCAACTAACCTATTCACCGTGGAATTTCGCAATGGTGAGAAGTTACTCATGACCCCTTGAAATATGTTTGCACTTAAGTTTTCTAGGCCATGAGTCTTTCCGCATTGTGTTGCATTCCGTAAGTAAATTTGGCGGTTTCGTCTGCTCCCATCTGTTTCAAAACGATAAACCAGCCATCTGAAAGTGATAAGGTGAGTTTGAGGACACAGGTTTACTCATATCGAACGGTGCTCACTTGTTGTCCGTTTCCCCACGCACTACCGTTTTGCTATTGAATGGTTTGTGAAATCTTTCGTTATTCATTTGCACTACTGACAAAAGTTGACAGTAACTGGAGTCTGAACACAAAAATGTTTTAGCGACCAAGTGGAGCACCGATGGTTCGGGTCCAGTCAACTTCACATCGCGCACCATGTCCACTCGTTTCTGTCGCAAGTCTCTGATCATAACACGAACGAATCCAATAAAATGGATTTTTAATTAGATCATTTTAGTCGAAATTCACAGGTTTCATTTTAGCCCGATACTTTGTGCAACATTTTTCTCTCATTCTGACGAGCCATCTCAAACGCCTAGCTTAGAAATACTGTTGTGTGTATATAACACCACCGAAACCCTGTGCACCTTACATTCCTTGAAATTTCGTTCTCTTCGTACGTAACATGATCAGTTTAAAAATTTTATTCTTTTACACCTACACAGGCTCTTTACGAGGATATGCTGCGCGAGTACTCAGAATCACGTTCACAAGAATTGAATTGGCGCAGTCGTGAACGTTCCCGTTCCAACTATCGACAGCAACAGAATGATTCAAAAAGCTCCAAGCCACCTACGGCAGCTCGTACAGACCCAAATGTTTCGAAACTCCAACGTCAGATTCAGGATTTGGAAGCGGAAAACCGTGCCCTCAAGCATACAATTAATTCTCAGAACTCGCCAGTTACGGCCGTGGTCTCGGTGAGAGATTTATGTGGTTTATTTATGAATATCGATGAAATTTTCCGCTGTATTTTAAGGCCTATCTAAAATTCTGTTTCGCTGACACCGGGGATAGATTTGTTAGCTATTATTCCTTCCACCTAATATAGGCTTTCCGCAAGGCAGTTTTCGGTTTTCATAGGTCAACTGTACTAGGAATTACGCAATTATGGACCAGACTCGTACAGAAACCTGATTTGCGCCGGCTCTCTTTTCCCTCCACTACACAGCATTTTAGCCTCATTCACTAGAGTAACTTTGGTGTTACCTCACACCAGACAACAAATGTGATAGTATTCACTTATGTTACTGCTTCTGTTATTCAAATGCCTCCTAAAAGTACGATTTCGATGGTGCATCACTTGAAAGACAACAAACCTCCGTAGAAAAGAAAATCACACTAGTTTATTTCTGTAAATAACTCATGGGTATGACATTTCCATTTTATCAATTACCGGCCTGCCTTACATTATTTTTTACCACCTGGGTTAATCGCTTTTTGATAGAGAGCATACTAAATTGGTAATCAAAAGGCTCTTTTTGAGTTTTCTCCCATACATGCATCACCCTGGTATCTAAAGACCACTTTCGAGATGAATAACTAATTTGTCGTCAACACAGAGGAAACGATTTCGATTACATTCCGATGTGAGGTGTTGAGAGGTAACTAAAGGAATTCGACTTTATAACATAGGGATTCAGAAACTGTTCAAATTTGAAAAAAATATGTACAACGTGATCAGAAAATTTATATGATAAACCTTGCCTGAGATTTGACATTGAGCTCCATCGTAAGAGAGTATAGCTCATTGGGAATGCGTTTTGGACGTGGCAGTTTCCAAGAGTTTGCTTCATTAGCCCAATAAATTTATCACTTCCAAGAGTGCCACGTACGGCAGATTAATAACAAGGCGCTCAATATTTCGTTTTCACCCAACTCATCAGGCGGGATGAATATTTTCTTTTTAAATAAATTTCTTTGGAAAACTAGGTTAGCAGATCATCTTTCTCTCTCATACTCGTTAAGCACCAGATATACTTGATTTAAATAAACCAAATGACCAGAGATGTGGTTTGTTCCAAATTTGTCTTCCTTATTAAAAATGATTGTGGATGCAGAATACATTAGTGATATCTCTCTCGGTCATATGGCTGGCCTACCTAAACTGAGGTTGATCAAGTAGTTGATATTTGATAATAATAATAATGATAGTAATAATAATGATAATAATAATCTGCATCCGATTAATGTTATGAGTGGCTAATCTTGCATTTCAGTCCCAAATCACGGAATTCTGCTTATCCGGATACCAAATTTAGTCACCATCCTATAACTACCAAGGTCTCAACACGGCCAAAACAAAATGAGGGGATATCTATTGCTTACGCTTATTTCTTGTGGTATGTGCGTTTGCCGTCCTCTTTTACTCTAGTTAGATAAATTTCTATTCATTAACCATTATTCATTGAATTTAAGGCCTTGTTCACTGCCTTGTTTTATGCAGAGCATGAAAGCTGTCCACAAAACAGGTTTGAGAGGTTTATGCACCGAAGTGTGCGAAAATTAGATGTTCGATAGAAATTAGAGGTATACAAATGTGATTACTTACTTTCCTCCCATCAGAGTCTAGGTTAATCATGAATTAATGTAACCTCACATCTCGAAAAGTCCGGGATAAGTTATTATTCTAAGTAATACGGGCTGGAGCGAATAAAGGGACTCATGAGGTAAAGTTTAGACTCGAACCTCCGATCACAGGGTCTGAATCACGCTAGTGATGGTGATTAAACCACTGCGCCACCACCACTCAAACTGAAACTGAACCCTATTGTTTTTTGATACGAGGCTGGACAATTCGGAATACAAAAAGGTCACACGGAGACTCATCACCAAAGGCAGCTCGCCGACGATCAACACTCTGCTGCTGCTGCTTTAAACCACATCTTTAGTCGTAGAAGACCACCGCCCTCTCGTAACATGGACTGAGTTCCATCCCTACAGTTCAAGTACAGGGACCCTCCTGTGACATATGAGCTGTGCTTGATTGTTGATATTCAGTTCTATACGAGCTGCAATCACCGAACCGTATTCACAATAGGAGATTACAGTTCGCGTTTTCCTTTCCCGACCATCTGCACCTCGTACTGGTATACTGCCTGACCGGAAACGTTTTGCTCAGCCCTCGTACGAGGTGTACGCCTGAGCACCAAACCGGCTTGAGGTATAAATGCGGTTACGGTTACTTGAGTTGCGCAGGGTTAGTATAAAGATACGTAAAGATACTCGGTTGTTTAATATACGCGTATGTGTTCCTTAACTTTTTAATTTCTCTCACAATTCCGTATCTACTACACCCATATGCATCAGTTCTGTGAATGCTGATCGGCCCAAACTAAGTCGGTTGAGTTCAATAATTGCCAAATTAACACGCAGTAGTATGTCTGTAAACGAGACGGCCATTGGTAAATAGTCAGATATTTTTCAGTGCCATTGGGGAAGTTTTAGAATAGATGAATTGAACCAGTATGTGCCAGGCCGGAGATTCGGGCCTTTTAGTCTGGACGAATACGATTTCGCCATAGAAAAACCTTTAGTATGAGACTTTTGTTGAAATGTATGCATTCGTTGTTTGCTTAGCTAAAATATTGGTCTTTCGTTGTACAGATTTCAGGTCTGTTGAACGTAACATCATGAATTAACGTGATGCAAAAAACATCAGGAAGAGGATAAGAATTCTTTTGTCTGATAAATATTTCGTTAATCAATAAGAATCTGTTTGAATGAGAAGTAGAATTCTATGCGAAAATGGAAACCGGCGATAGGTACCTTGGAGGAATGTCAGATTTTCCAAGATTGAAACGGAAGACCAGGATACTTTTATTTACGGTGTGTTTGTTCCGTTGCCAAGGAAACCGCAGTGTATGACCAAAAGGGACTTCGTCCAGCACGTTGAACTTAAGACTGGTGCGGACGAAAACACTAAGGTAAAAACCTTTTCAATAAATGAATAAATGGCTTTTTCTTCCTTTTTTATTTATTGAATATACAAATGTACAGTCAACATCCAAGAAGGGGGGCCGTGGCCATACAAATGCTGCCTGGGAAAATACAGAAGTAGGGAAGACGGGTAGCGGTGAATCGGTTCGAACCCGGGACTCCCAGGTCGTAGGTTGGTGACCTAACCAGTTGGCCACCACCGCCAAAGAAGTTGACTGTAACGTATTCCGGAAAATGAGTTACATTGTCTTATATACGACGCAGCGCAGAATTTCCCTTGTTTGCATTGATCACATTCATTCAAAGGAGTGAGTTCACCGGGCAAGTGGACTCAAATTGACCACATGGCTGTAATCTACCGCTTGTGTGACTCCCTGCGAAATTGCAGATCCTATTGGACCAGCTGTTTTGAGTCTGATCATGCACTAGACATGATGCCTTTCAAGCTTTTACTCACCTATAATCGGCAAAAACATCTCCTCAGTGAGTTATCATCTATACAGCCCAAATTTTTGCACACGTTATGGAGAGAAACTCGGATTAGAGCTTAAAGCATCGCTATATGGTGGAGCAGATCGACAATGGGATCAAATTAAATGTACGACACATTCGGTGGTAAACTTTGCTTGTGGGATCTAATCCGAAGTTTCTCGAAAGTACTAAATCTCTCAAGAATCCTGTAGTCCCGATGGAACAAAAGCAAAAGATTTCAACCCGTCAGAATCAACATAGGAACCGGTGGCGTCTGCAATACCAACTCAGGAAAAGCCTACAGAAAGATTAAGAAAACTGGTCGGGCAAAAAAAGCTATTGCAATTGGAGTATCCTTTACGATAGGTTGACCTTATGTGCAGCACCGCATGTCGTCACATTATGGTCAGCAAAACCGTTTAAGATAAAAGTGAACAAAGTATCCACGGTAAGGAGCAGCGACTTGGTCACTGGACAGATTATTTTAGTGAGCCTCTCAGTTGGACTGGTGTTTGTGCGGCGATTGCAGTGAAAACTCCTTGGACAGGATCATGTGAGTCCCTAACACAATTATAAGTGTAAGACTGTATCCAGTTGCTAAATAAAAAGAGGGCAACTGGACCTGACGTGCTTCCCCTCATTTTTTTTAAAGTTGAGAGTGACACTGTGTTAACTCAATAGTGGGTTACTTCACAGCATTTGGTCAGACGAGCGTATCCTTTTACCCTCGAATGAATCGTTTATCGTTCCGATCTTCAAGAAGGGATCACGCAACGTCTGCGCAAACCACCACAAGTGTTAACTTCGCGAATTAATTGCTTTTTTAACTTCGCTTAGACTGTCTTTTCCTGCAACCTGCAACCATTTTTGGTATGATATGTTGTTTGAAATTCCCGTCAGTCAAGAACGTCGACGATCTTGTGCTCAATATTCGTACATGAATTACTCCGTTCAGTTCTAAGCAATCCTCAAAAAATTTCATCCGGTTGTTTTTTTCATTTTACTATACTCATTGTTTACATTCTCTCCAGAGCTGATTGCTTCAGATCCTGACGGGATAATAATGATGAAAAGACCGATTATCAACTGTTGGCTCCTGAAAAACAACAAGTTCATCGTTCTCAGATCCATAAGTGTACCTTGTTTGCCTTTGTCTACCAAATCCGTAATCATCGAATCAAGCAAGGCGGCAACACGGTCACATCATCCATAGCTCCTTCGCTGAAACAACTGAGTCAAATTCACGGTTACGAGTGCAATACTCCACTGGCGCAGTGCGCTCATCTGATTCGGTGTTCCAAACGGAGATACACGTACGCACAAATCCACCCATCGTAATTTGCTGGAAAGTTCACTCCACAAAAGCTTTCCGGAAAACTGTGGGCACGATTGGTTCACTTGATTCAGTCGATCGTACACTCCACGGGCGGAGGGCTCACAATACTTGAATTTTTCTCTCATTAGAACTCATCAGCGATACACAACCACCGGCTGAAAAAGGATTAAAACGTGAACCCGTCTTAAATCAATGTATCGATCGGCTCACACCCGGTTTCATCCAAAACTGCTAAGTTCTGTTTGTGCATAGGTCGTCTTCAATAATAGTCTATTTTTTTTGTCGCTGAGAGCATCGAAAAAAATGCAACAGCTGTACCGTAAATTTCAGTCGAATGACTTAACGCCTAGTTGATTTTGAGTCAAACCAAAGGCGAATATTGTATTATTGTTGATTATATTTTATACCCATCAGAGGTCAGATTTTGTGCCAAACAAATCATGATACAACAATCTTTATAAAAAGAAAAACGTTCCACGATTTGCATGTGGGCCGAATAATGCCAGGTTGTCCAGGCCAATGCAGATGAATTTTCTTAGGAAGTTCACAGCCGGAGCCTTCGGCTTGTCAAAACCTGACCCGCACAGAAGCGGGTTGGCGTTGCATGAAAACCGCAAACCATTGGGACAGTTGTCCAGTTCATCGGATCATACGCCCTTCGAACGTGGTCGAGGTGCCCAGCACACCTCAATGCCCAATTCGACCGGTGTCCACTGCCACAACCGGGAAGGTGAGTGTGTGGTTCGTACGCCTCTTCTTGGTCGATTTGGAATCAGGGTTTTTGGCCAACTCCCCAAGGTAAACTACCAGTGGTCCACCAACCCGGTTATAGTCCCGGGTGTCGGCTATTCGTCCTCTCACTTTGGTCGAAGAACACCTCCACGAGAAGGCAGTGAGTAGAGCTTCCTCAGCAGGGGCTATTGGAGACGCTTGGTCATATGGAAGCATTTCTCGAGGTGCAAGGGCAAAGTGACCAGCTGCAACTCTAGACACCTAGCCCCGACCATACTTAGGCGATGTATATTGTGGATTCCGCAGGAACCAAAGGATCGTTTCCAGGTTACTCATCCATTATCCTCGCTCTTTCTTTCATGTAGCAATTTTCACTGCCACTTTCGGGTACCTATTTGCTCAAATGGGCAAGGTGATCTTCTCACAAGTGTACAGAGCATGACGTAGTTGCTCTTCACCATAGATACTTTTATCCGTCCATTGACTCTGCAGTAACCAAATTTACTGCATCTTGGCTACGCCCATGTTTTGTGTCTTTCACATTCATTTATTTAGCAACCAGTTGGACCGTGCAATTCACCCGCCTGCATAGAAGTACGGCATCTACTCAAAGCATTCCAAGAACGCTTCTCCGAGGCTGTTGGACAGGCTGAGAAGTGCTTGGACACCCCTCACATGGAAGACGGTAGTGAAACGAGTGGCACTGTGCGAAACGTCCTGGTCACTTCACTGCGCAACAAACTTACCAGTCTGCAACAGCTTCTCCGACACGCGGAATCTGGCCTCGATCCGGCCACTTTTGCAACTGAGATAGCCACTTGCAATCAGTTGGTTGCTCGTCTAGAAGGGTGGCTAAATCGTTACATGCATCGTACCGATGGTGAACTGTCTGAACTCAGATCACGTCTGGTCGAACTGCAAATATCCGCTTTTGCTTCAGAAGCACCAACGTTCGTCACCTCGTGTACTGAGCGAGAAAATGGACATCCGGTAGGTTTTTGTGCATTGCATACCTGAGCATACCTGTACGTGCCGCTGCGCTAGTATATTATAGTTACGTTTTGTTGTTTCTTTCAACCTAAGGGTCTTGGACTCACCCATTGATTAGACAAAAACTACTGATGTAACTGTACGTGCATCATTTAGGCGTAATATTTCTCTTGTCTTGTAACCCTAAGCAAGACACTGGGTACCGTTAGGCGCCCCGGTTGGGAACCCAGCGATCATGGTAAGTGGTGGTTAGAGACTTTGATTGATATGGCTGTGTCGTGAACAATAACGTGAATGCATCTAATCAATATTTTTGCACTACACTACACTAATTCTCTTTCTTCTCTTTAAGTTTACTCCCAACATTCCAAACTTCATTCTGTTCTTTTTTTCTCCAAATGAGCAACCAAAACCGGCGCACAACAGTACATGGTTAATGACTGTAAAAGTGAACTAAACTGAGCTCTCCTATCCACGAAATGGGTTATAGAATCCAGTGCTATTCAGGCCTTACATATCATCAATAGCATGATCCTGTTGATGCAGAGTCGTGTTTATTGAATCTCCCATTTCCACCGTCTTACGCTCAGCCCTTGATATTCCACAGCTAAATCTCTGAAAATTGTTTGAACACTGATTCAATAAAAGGAAAATGATATAATCTGATATGAATACTATTGCTATCGTCTTATATAAATATTTTTGTATGATTCAACGTTTAGTATAAGCTGAAGTGGAGAATCTTAAACTTTACAATTACTAAATTTGCCTATGCTTTCACTGCTGTTCGTTTTATCCGCATAATTGTCGACCTGTATGCCATTTTTTTCTCATCAGTTCTCATGCTCCATCAGCCTGAACAAGAAGCCAAACACAGAATTGCTTGCCCAACGCGAACAGGAAATCATGAAACTGCGAAAACAGTTGCGTGAGATTGAATCGGAACTGGAATTAAGGAAAACGCATTCGTGCGAATCGCAGGTATGCACTCACAACGGACTGATGCTCCTTTTTGTGTTAGCCGTTACTTGCCCGAGCAGCTGAAATTCGCACTGCAGTGTGGTTATTTGTTCCCTGAAAAAATGATTAAACACACCTGTGTACAGATCAATCAGCAATCCATACATCAGATTTGTCGTCTCAGGTTTCTTGCGAAATGCGTATTCACTCGATGATTGAATGATAATGTCAGTTCTGATTACGAAATTGCCGGATTTAATTGATGTTTGTGTTTCTGCGAGGCAGCGTTTCAGATAACGTTTCAAGGTTGTTGTCTCGTCATTCTCCCATCTAACCGAACACACTCACACATACTGTGTGTGTGTGTGGGCGGGGGGGGGGGATTGGTGCTGACTATTTGATTTTGCATTAGTAACATTTTTTGTCACCGCTTTCCATGTGGGACTGTTCTTCATGCATTAGACAAACGCCAAATATTGGGTTTTGGTGGTTCAACCCTTTACAGCCAGTGAGCGATTGTGTTAGTTGATATCAGATATCAGCATTTCACCAAGCACATTGTGGTTTATTGACAATCACAATGAGATAGACATACAGACAGAAAGATAGCCAGATAGACAGACAGCTCTGAATAGGATTGATCCAAGCAGTCTCACATACGAAAACACAGCACGTCAGATACACAATAGAAACTGTAATTGATGATTATGTTTGTGTAAAAAGTGTGAAACATACTTATGTTATATATTACCACAAGTAAAAATATTACTACCCTTTTCGATAGCGCGAAACGCGTAAGAAACGCTGATACCCGTCTGTTTGTGATGTGCATTCTAGCGGTTCTCTATTCGTAAAACTGATGGGTGATCAAAACTGTATGACGGAAGTGCACAAGGTATGATTATATAGACCAAAACTGAAACTCCAGCCACGATGAAGTACAGTAGTCTCACGACGTTATTATATTATCTATATTGTTCTTTTCTTACACAGTGGTGATTATAGCAAAGGGGTTAAACCCCATAGTAGAATGAAAATGAAACACTCAACCTCAAACCAGCTTGTTTATTCTGCGGTAAAAGATAAATATGTTGTATGCTGGAGGGAAGACCGAAACGGGGAGTGTTTCACAGTTGTGTTGTTCATTTGTAAAAAGGTGGCTGAAAATTAGAAATGTGACACTTATGGTTGGTTATTGGGAATGGGTGACTAGCCGCTTCTGTACAGAACTATGAGGAATAGGAAGTGAGAGAAAATGGCAGAGACTAATTCAGTAAAACAAAATTCGAACTAGTAGCGGTAGAATAACGATAAACAAGATTTTGATCGATGATGAGCTAATGACTACTAGTTACATGCTGGAGACTTGTTGTTAATGAGACGAATAGCCTTATACTGAACACACTCAAGAATCGACACAGAGGTTGATGAAGCTCCATCGCATATGT
This sequence comes from Echinostoma caproni, assembly GCA_900618425.1. Classification (NCBI taxonomy): domain Eukaryota; kingdom Metazoa; phylum Platyhelminthes; class Trematoda; order Plagiorchiida; family Echinostomatidae; genus Echinostoma; species Echinostoma caproni. The sequence goes on along the minus strand of UZAN01040042.1, from coordinate 40,624 downwards.
GATTGCAGTATTCAAGTATGGGACGAATCTGAGCTTTGCGAAGCGACACGCGGTGATAAAATGTCTAATGTGGAAGAGCAAGCCGATTTTAATAGCTGCGCAAAGGGGCAGTTGGATGCCTATAAGGGGACCATAAACGAAAAGAGGACGGGTTGCTTGAATCTATGTGTAGTACGGCTCTTGTTAGATCAGTAACTTCCAAAGTGGGTATGAGTATATCTCGAAATTTATTCTGACAATACTTTGTTTCAAGCTGAAGGAGACAACAAATCTCTGCTCTTCCCAATTTTGATAGCCTTCAATGTGGTTTCAGTGACAAGAGTTTTTACATACGTGTGCTCCCAGGGCAGCTATTGTTCGTTTTTCCAGGATGAACCGGGGTGTGTGAACTATTACACGACATCATTTCAGAAAATGAAGTAAAATTCATGGTTAACGTGCGGATGCGGTAAGTAGAGCATATACCATCCGTATCTTCAAATTCATGTTTGTGAATTCACCTCACTTGGACCAGATAGATATCCATGTACAACAACATCTATCACTGACAATCAGTAAAAGTTGTGCAAATAAGATTCGTCCAGTTTCGCTTCAGATCGCACAAATCAGAATGCATCGGGAGGGGGGTGAGACACGATTGTCAAAGAAATGTCCTTTCTGCGTCACAATTTAATGTGCGATAAATATTTCGGTTGATAGATTACTTTTTAATACCAAAGCATTAATATGGACAAACAAAATGGACCTTTTAAACTGCATATAACATGTTTGGGAGGATGCGGAATCTATAGATACAGAGTTTAGTGGGTGTTTTAAATTTAGCCCCAAATGAAACAATGTTCGTTTGGATAAGTTTTCAACTTCTCTCTTGAATTAACGTTCATCAGATATACAGTTTGACCGTAGAAAGTATCACGAATTGCCAGGCATCCGTTCAATAAGAACATCGACACTTCTGAAGTTTAACGCAATCGACTCTCAACGCATTATTGACAGACCGATTGCCATTTGGAATTCAGTTTATGTGGGTTATAGTTAGGGCTGTCATTATGACTGACCTCTTCATCTTCACACCCAGTCATCTTCATTTCACCCACTTTGTGATACACGTTAGTAGCACCCTACTCACGCTTTTCGCTCTGAATAAAGCTCATCAGTAGTTCATACCCGCTGATCACCAAGCATTTAAACTTTTCACGTTGAAAGAGGTTGTTAGAACCGTACCAGCCACGGTTTACCACGTTGGACTATAGATTCATCAAAAGATTGGTCAAAACCGTCGCACAATAGTGCATGGGTAGTGTTTCTATCAACTGAGAGGGAATTGAAACTGTCTCCTCAGGTGTCGCTTTCATAGAGGGCGCAACATGTGTCATCTTAGCTTCAATTGATTGCCTCCTACCAATTCAGTTTTTTGCTTAGGTTTAGGTGCCCATTCGCATGTGAACTACCAAATACGAATTAATTTTCGTTTTTAACTCACAGTTACTCATGAGTAGTAAAGTTACTGCTTAGCTCTACCGAAAGCGAAACTTCAACCCCCGGTGCTTGGTGAACTGAATGAATGGTACGTGAAATGAGGTTTGAAGAATGTTCACTCTGTTAAAAAAGAACAATGAACTGGCAGCTATCAAGCAAACAGAAGAGTACAGAAATGCAGGGATCATTATGTGACAAAAATGTTAGTACCAAGAACTTTTCAGTAAACACAAGCAGTTGGACGGTTTTAATTTGTATCGGGCTGAATATCTCGTAGGGAGGCGCAATCGGGAGATGCTCTTAGTCATCACCATCTGTAGCGAATCACTCCTCGAATAATCGACAGATAAAAGTAGTTGCCATGTCGTCGACTGTAAACCACACACCACACCTTTGAGTAGATTTCATTCCGTTTAGACCCACAGGTAATATATTTGATTGCTGCCACAGATTTTGCCGTTTTACGAATAAAACCCATGTAATTTCGACGTAAACACCATTGACCATCTTAAGTTTTCCTTCGATCGTTGCTGATTGTTTGAAACTGTCTGCATTTTAATGGAAGCTTGATTTGCCTTAAGTGACAATCCTGGGCTCAATGATGTTGTGAACTGGCCCACATCCCGTCTTTTTTTACTGAATGCCTCACAAAGAAAAGATGTGTGTGCGCGTAATGTTTGCCGAGGCACGCCGTGGATGGAAAAGGTCAGGTGCGGTCAAACTAAGACCTGGCAAGAGGGTGTAGAACTCTTTACCAGGAGAATAGGTCCCGTAGGTTCCGTTAGGCCAGCTGGATGGAGATCCCGAGATAATGATGGTTAGAGACACCTCAGTGTCTCTGAGTGATATGCTTGAGTGGCGTAAACGGTGGCGTCCGTGCGTCTACTCAACTTTATTGCAACCCCAGTCTAGATGAATTCTCCATCTTCTCTTTGAATCTGTTCTCAACGTTCCAATCTTCAATCTGCTCTTTTCTCTCCAAATGGGTAATCAGAAGACAGCCACTCAAATCGGTGCATACACCTTCAAAAGACATACTTCAAATAAGAAATTTGTCTTATTTCTCACTCCAATCAATAATGCCTTATGTTCTGCAAAGGTTGATTGTTGAATTTGTGAGTGTATACATATTCTCCCACTGGTTGTATTGCTTGTCAGTAATTTTCCTTGGGCTGCACGTTTATTGTGACTGTTCCTTTATTAGCGTAAAACCTGACAGTAATTCAAGTGCTTATTCCACTGATCCTACGAAGTACATTGGTAAAAATAATGAAACATGCTGTCCTCAAACCGAGTAGTTATTTCTCAAGGCTTTAAAACATTATTTGTATTCTTTGGGGATGAAGGGAGAGGTCACTGCGTGCTACTATGGTGTGACTAAAGAGAGGGTGGTAAGCCAGTCTCTAGCACTCTAACGAAATGGATGAGTCGTTAGCGGCCGTTTCCGTTGACCACAGTTTATTCTATAAACCACATATACTGACCCAAGGGATCCTGGATATATGGTTACCTAATGGTGATGTCACTTATCGGAAGAAAGTGCCCGATGTGTTTAATCTTTCGCAAACCATGTCAGTCAGACGGTATTTTCCCTGCCGTGGTCGAATGACCCTGTGACTCTGACCCGATGCTCATTATTTTCATATTTATAGCTAATCAGTTGACTTTACACATGTTTGCTCCCGGTTCCCATTTAGATACTCCTCAACCAAGTGAACTGAGTCGCGTACAGTTTGAAAACTACATCTCTCGATGGAATCTCATCCCAGCTAAACAAAGAAAGATGCAAACTTGAGAGAGCGACGCGTTCTCAGGTCTCGTCTTTCTCTCTGTCTCCCTCTTTGTCTACCAGGTCTAGCTTCCAGTACTAACTGACCTGTTCACGGTGTTCTTGTCGTCCTCGTCCTCGTTGTCGTCTCCACTGTTGCCATGCGATGGACCGGTCAGATGATCAGAGCATTCCGCCATCCGTCTGATCCAATCACTGGATCGATTGTCATTCGCGTCTGAGTTTCACTTGCTGATTTAATCATTTTGATTACGCCAAATCATTACAAATCGCGTCAATTTGCCAGACATTCGTACACCTGAATTGTAACAGTGTTCAATTCATTTCGATCCGTGGTTCATTGATTAATTGATTGATTATCCCGACCATCCGGGATAACACTTTTTGCGGTTGTCTATCTTTTCTATCTTTGTCGAGTCATTTTCTATCTGATTGTTTTGAAGTCAACCACAGGGGAGTTCGAAACATTTCGCAATAAAATGAGCAAACTATATAACCCCGTAAATACACTCCCAACTCCCCTTGACCTTATTTGATTTGTTTTCTCTTTATTTATTCATTGGTTTGTGCTTTTATCTTTACCAGTCATCTGTGCACACTAGTGTAACCTCTCCTTAATTTTCTCCCCTACCGCCCACCCTCTCCTTTTCCTACTCCTAATTTTCTGCACGTATGTTTCAGTTATTCTCTCTCTTTCGACACCTCAACTATATGGTCACCAATGGAAATTGCATTTACTAACGCCCCCGATCGTTTCGATTCCGATTCGGCTATCCTCTTCCCGTTGCTACTCTCCACTGCATTCTATCCCTTCGCGAGCACGTTTCACCTTGTTCTTCGAATTTGATACACCACTATTCCCCTCCCAGCTGATCTCCGTCCGCCGGTTTATCCGTCCACATGTGATCTTTACAATTTGGCATATGCTCCTCTGGTCATCCCTACCGCCCTGCCGCACACACACACACAAGCAATTCTCACACATTCAACAACATTCGTGTCCTCAGTTTTCATCCAGCTTCTGTTCTGGCAGAGGCGGAGAGCAGCTTTCGCTGGTGGCTGCCGAATTTGGTGAGATTGTCGGTCGAATCATCATAGTCACGCCTACATTTAGTTCGTTTCCGTAACCGACTTCCCACCCACCCCCGATGGCGAACTGCTTAGTCTCATTGTTTACTTGTTCCACTTGGATTTTTATCTCTCTCCCCCCCCCTCCACACAAATAATTTTTCTTTTTGCTCCCTTTGCCGAGTATATTTCTATTAACTTTGACTAATTTTATTATCTCGTTTTTCACTACTCTTCCTCGTTGTTTGCCACTCCGTCCCTACAAAATCCACCAGTTACTACAATGATTATATATTCACATCAGCCCTCTTCCCGTCGTTTACCCAGTCGCCCCAACGGCTGTTCAACAAGCTATTGTTTACGTGCTGTGCCGTGTGTGGCTTCTTCTGGACTTCTTTCTACGCATCGGTCCCCAGTTTGTAAGATTGTGTATTCACCTGTTCGTCTATTCTGACAGCTTGTCGTTCTGTACGCCCTTGAATGTATGCTTTTTCATGTGCACTACTTCTTCCTCTCCTCTTCCATCTGACCTCTACCAGATGATGTAGGTACTTCCATGAATACACGAATCCATTACTGTAGCACTCGGAGACTTGTGCTTCAACTTTATTAAGTTTGTCTGTAATAGTGGAGGGAGGGAGGCAGGTAGTTCGATTTTCGTCGTGTGTACAGCACAAAAAGTGCGCGTGAACGGAAAAACTCGGAAGCACTGTACAGCTTTTTGTCCTCATCAGCACGGTGAATTCATCAGAAAATGGGAATCGAACCCGAAACCTCACAGGTAGTTTTCAATCGTTGTGTTCGCTTGTCTTCCGGAAGGGTTCATTCAATCCAACTAACCCCACGCGTTTTCATAGATGAGGGGGAAATACGACGAATGTGTGTAATCCACCAAGTGGACGATCAAATTTTCCAGTTTCCGCCTGAACACAATACCTCACTCTCAAGTTAGCTAACTGATCTGTCTTCCGAACGAAGAACGTTTTCGAGTACTTTCATACCTGGACTACTGGGTGGCAACTGAATGAATTCGACGGCCCCTCTCGAATACGTTGCTTGTCTGCTCTCCACGAGTATACCGACCACACTGATATGTTTCATACGGTTTGGGCATGGTGATAATGAAACAGAAACGCATTATCGACGAGCTGCATAGCTCAAGGTTGGCTTTTAATGTTAGCGTTACTTCCAATGTATTTTTACTCTCTTCATGACGAAAGATTTTGTCAGCAGATTTTTGCCACACAAGTTGTCAATCTAGTTGAGATCGGATATCAGTCAATCACACGTTGTTCATGTGATATATATAACACCAATTTTTACAGATATCTTGTCAAAATAACCATCGGTTGTAAGAGAATTACGGTAGTAAGACAAAAAAGCGATCGGTTTTGGGTGGAGGATAACAACAATTTTCGCTTATCTACAACACGCGGTTTCGACC
>UZAN01040042.1:0-33934 GCA_900618425.1 Echinostoma caproni | reverse complement strand
CAGCAACGGATGATATGGTTATTCTCATAGTAGATGGCTCTCTCCAACTAAAGCTGTCATTATTTACATTACTTCGGCTTGTGTCTGATCAACCTTCGTAGGGATAAACAGTTTCATGAGTATAACCCGTAGTGGAATACAAATTACCCTCATTAACTTCACGTGAAGTTGGATCAGTGATAAATCAATGGATTTTGTGCACTCAATCGTGTCTTGTGTAAAGCGAATCGGGCCGTTATGCGCGTCGGTTGATTGTGACCGTGAAATCTCTCTCCTAGCCACAAGGTCGAGAAGACCAGTACTGTCCAGTGAAATGAATGGTAGAACGTGTTCAAGTGACGAATAAACAGATCGATAATTTCAATCATTTCGAACTGATTCGATGGACAGTTTTGTTTATCGCTTGAACGAGTCGAATTAAGACTTGTGCATTCAGTAGGACGGGAGAAGTTGTTAAAATTTTCGACGAGTTACAGTGCAGAAAACTTGAATCGAGTGCGAAGTCAGAAACGATGGATAACTTTTTCAGTCAATAACGGAATTTACTACGGAAAAGATGATCAATGGTGCTATTTTGGTATGCGGTGATCATGCAGGGACAAGTCTAAAGTTCGAGCAAGTACATGAATGAGACACACATGTATCGAAATGAGCTTTCAGCCGGTGATCTCCATTTACCCGTAATCGACCGGCAACTCAATCACATAGATCAAACTTCTTGCGTCGTATGGAAATCAATCAGAACAACTCTGGGAATGCTAATTGGTCGGAAAAGTAGTTGAGGGGGGGAGGACCGCCAGCGAACGGAGAAAACAATTCGTTCAGATAACCAAAGATTCTTCTAGGTTAAACTTTGAATCGATTTTCTCTGATTTGACGGTTTTTAGCAGAGAATTCGCTTAAAACCGAAACCAAATTTGACCATTCCGATTTTCACCTCTCATCATTTTTACCTCTCGATGCATTACCTCAATGCAATCTATGGGTTAGCGTTTTTGGCCAATTCAGGGGATGACAAGTTGTTTAGACTCTAGCCATTTAAAAGAGCACGGCGGTGACAAAGTATGCGTATCAATTCATTGAACCACTAATCACATTAATGAACCAGTAAGGATTGAATCCCGGGAGAGAGAGAGAGGGAGAGCTGATTCACCGCAAAATGTGTGATCAGCATGATTATTGAGCAGAATGTGAGTGGGGACGCGTTGAGGATGTTAATTGACATTCTTCTCCGAAGCATTGCTCTTGTTTGGTGGGAAAATCGGGTGAGCATTAACGAGGTTCGTCGTCTTACCCTGAATGTGGATAGTCGTTCTCTAAAGGAAGTAATCGCTGTACACCGCCTCCGATGGCTTGGTCACGTATTCCGTATGCATGCCCATCGACCACTCTTTCTTGCTCTCTACAAATACTGGGTAAGGCTGGGAGAAGCGTCGTGGAGGTCAGATCATGACATGGTGTAGAGGATGCGGTCGGTACAACCCGTCTTCCTGTTTGATGCCCAAGGGATAAGGATTGTCTTGGATTGGAGACGCTGAAGGATACGCCCCAGAATGGAAGTTAATGACGCGAATGATGTGCAGTTTACCTGTTGAAATCCGGTGCCCCATAAAATAGTAAACTAACAAACAGAAAATATCAAAACTAGACAAAATTTCTCTGGAAGTAAACGACCGGTTTCGCGGTTCTTGCCACTCATCAGGCATGTGTATTCAGTTAACTTGTCAGTTCATTCATATACTGGTACCCAGGAAGTGTATTTTCGTCACAATAACTTTGTTTGCAACACCGGGTGACCATTGAATAGACAGCTCTTTCAGAGCCAGTCCAATGAAGAATTAATGCTATGATTCGGTTTGTAAGTGGGTCAGATGCTACTAACCGTGACCTGATGGTCTTGGTAGAATATTTGTGAGTGCATCACTGCTGAGATCCAGGAGGGGGGGGGTGTAATGTTGTATTGATAATTTTTCGACGTAAACCGGGTGTTGACAAAGTATTGAAAATCGATTCTCGTAGCTCGGGTAAACTGAATTCCAGTTCGCCAGTTCACCGAGCTTGGCAATTCGCTTGCAAACGTTTCATCACCAGAAGAGGGGACATTGTCAGTGCTTGTGACGACGATGTCACCGCAGCTGATGATGAAACGTTTGCAAGCAAGTTGCCAAACTCGACGAGCAGGCAAAATGAAATAAAACAGATAAATTGCATTATCCGAACGGTCGTCTTCATTCATCAAATTCGGGTATCATATGCGATGTAGGGACTCGAGTCTAAGTGAAAACGTTCTGTTGACCAAGTATAAAGCAGCCGACAGGGAAACTGGAGCTGAATAAATTAATCCAAGTTTCTAGGTCAGCGGACGGGGTAATGAGTATGTCCTTAAGCCACTTATTTTCACTTAGATTCCAGTGTTGATATGACATTCCGATTGCCAGTTGGAGTCGAGAGTTCGTCTCCGTTTGTCACGCCATTCGTTCGGATCACTTTGTGCGATGATCAGCTATGCGCAAAAAGTTGTCATCATGAAGAAAGCGAGATGCGAAGCATTTCAAAACACTCGTTTCCAACGCAATTAATCTCCAACACTATTTTATAAATTCCGGGATATTTACCCAATGACGGTAGTTCTGTGCACTTTATTGCATGATGCGAAATCCATTCAGAGATAACCGAATGGACTAATTCAAACATTCAACGTCTAAATTGATTGAGCCATTCACACAAGGCGATAACCGTAGGCCGTGCAGCTCAGGGATAAAGCTTTGAAGTTCCAATCCGAAGGTTCGTGGTTCGAGTCTTGGCAGGGACACAAAAAGTACGCATTACTGACGAGTCCCAAACAGGATGAAAAAGCTGTCAAGTGCTCTTTGTCGATCATCACAAACCGTTCCATCGCATTTGAATGAAGAATCCTGCGCCGTTGCAACTTGGGCATCTAGCTGGCGGTCCTCAGAGTGAGGGCTGCAGCAGAATGCAAATCTTTTAAAATACAAATACTGAACTGAGGTCAGCAGTGCGTCTATTTTACATCTCACAGACATGGCATATGAAAAACTTCAAATAAAATAAATAAATAAATTGCATTATCGATAAACATGAGTTCGCATCAATTCAGACCAACAATACAAAAAACAATCAGAGAAGCAATCTGCTTTATTTACATATTTTCACAAGCCACTTTGATTGTCAAAAAATGAAGTGCAATTCGTTTTGAGTTCAAAGAATGCAAAATCAATATTGTGTTGTAGTTTGATTTTTTACCGTGGAACACAATGAAAATTTGAAGTTTTGAAGTTTTGAGTGGTGTTGCTTTTTTCCTACCTAGGTCGTCATTCGCACGCGGATGCTGCTAGCACACGAATGCACTATGAACTCATGAAACCACGAAAGGGTTCATGTTTGCAAGTGGTGGTCGCTTTCTGGCGTGACTGAGGTGTGTGGCTTGACCATAGAGAGAATCACACATCAGCCAAAGCGACCCACCCCATCCCCAGTCCGCCACACACACATTCACTGCCTCGTCATCTCCACTTATCGGAACAGTGACAACATTGGACACACCTGTTCCAGCAGAATCTGGAAATAGTCCGCATTTATAGGTGGATAAACCATACGTTTCAGTTCCACCGATTGGAATGTATAAACTGGGTAACCTTGTGAAAACAAGCGACTAGTTTCGGCCCAGTAATATTTTGCAAGTTTGAAAAAAATACTCAGAGGTTTTCATTATGTCAAGCGAGTGCTGTTTTGCATCTTCGGATATGTATTCAGCCGTTAAATGCACAGCAAATAGACAAATCCAACATCTGATTAAATGAATAACCAGTGAATTGTGAGGAATAAAGACAGGGTGGAATAATAATAGGTTAGACAAGCAGCCATGGCGGAGTTGTAAGCTTTTATACGCGCGTGGTGTATTGCAATTGGAGTTGATGTAAGAGGCAGTAATGTGTTTCGATGGTACGGTGTTCGGAGGGAGAGAGGGCTCAAATGACATCTTTTGAGCAAGCTTATCCCAGGCTTTGGTATGTTGAAATACGGAGTGCAGGACGACGTTAGCTCATTGTAAGATGCAAAATATAGGTCAGTGTTCGACAGTTTTGGGTACTAGACGAATATTCGTTACACAGCACAGTGAGTTTGAACTAAAAAGCTATGAAGCACTGGACAGCTGTTTCGACCTTGATGGGTTTCATCTGCAGTGCGAATCCATCAACCTAGCTGGGGATCGAATGTTTCCAACCAGTGATAACTCCGGACACTTGTGCTGAGATGAATAAGGTCCGTGGCCCGCAACAAGCTCGCAAAGATGGGTTGTGCTATATCGTGTAAACGGAAAATGAATAACGGTCTGATCACTTGCCCGAGTGGGTAGCATGCTTGCGTTCTGCCTGTGAGGTCTCGGGATCGATCTTCAGTTGGGTCGATGGATTCGCACTGCTGATGAGACCCAACCAGGTCAAAATAACTGTCCGGTGCTTCCGGGCTTTTCAGTTCACGCTTTATTTGCCACATACACGACGAATTTTCCCTTTGAAATTAAATCAAATCGTCCATTTCTCACATGATTATTCATCATTAGTAAGCCAAGAGAGATCGATGGGAGGCATAGAAACAGTGGACGAGAATTTATCGAGTGTCTGATAAAATTTAGGTAAATGGACAAGAGCATTAGACGGAGGAATAAAGAGAAACTATTCTGATTTTTTGCAATAGCACCATAGACCTGCCAATAAGTGAGAAAACGGCTAGCAATAACGCCTAGAATTTAATCAGTGTTACTTGTTTAAGGAATTCGTCGATCCTGATTAGTGGTTTCCACGTCTGAGGGAAATCGAAGTGGGGTTTACACCTACGGTGAGTACACAAAACAAGATTGAGAGCAGATCGATTCAAAGAGAGTTTGTGTGCACAGGATCACTCGATAACAGGTGAGGTGTCGAATTGAAATTTAGAAAGGGAGGCAGAATTCTTGGAGTAGGGTGAGACAAACGTAACGTTTTCAGCATACTCGATGAGCAGAGAGAAATTGTTATCAGACATAGAAGTTGATTAGCTTTGACATAGAAAAAACGAGGCAAAATGATACCCTGAAAATTCCCCGAATTCAGATTCGGAACAGAGAAGCTGCCCCAACTGTTGGGAAACTATTTTCGACACAGAACGTTAAATTGTATTAAGAGCTCACGAGGTAGTGGGGGGAGGAACACAGAGGGTTACAACAATGGGAAGAAACTGTTCTTGTTTACTATGGCTTGAAAATGTATCACAGTAGTGTGAAATAAACTCAAACAGTTTTGCATTTATTGTTACGAGATTATAGAATGTAGTTGACTAAGAAAGCGTAATTACCAGGGCTAAACCGTTTGAACTAGTAGGGAAATTTGATGCAGTAGTTTACGTTTATTTTGGGGTTAACTTGCGCCAGAGTATCTATTCGAATATCTTTGGCACAGGCAAAGTACTGGCTGTAGAATGAATTTTCATTAGACTATTCCTCAGAAATGGTTGATTACTGGTTGCTTTCCATCAATTGGTCATCGCTGCCAGGAAAGACACTTAATGATGATATTGAACAGAAGGAACGATAGTGTATTGGTACATTATTTCAGCACCATTTTTCGTAACTTATCTGATCAAACAGTCTGACCCGGGNCGGGGGGGGGGAGTATTGGAATTCTTTACATAGTGAAGCACATACGGAATAGGGCCGGGTGTCCAGGGTAACTCCAGCTTTGGATATGACATGGAACTCAATTTTCTGGTGAAGCTACGATTTATATCTTCAATACTGAATGAGATATTCCTGCTTGTCGGTGAGAATTAGAAATTAGGTTTGAAGAGACAACAACTTTATTTTCCACCATTGCTATATCCACTGTTTTCAATATGGCCTAACTTGCTGAGTCAACAGTCGACTTTTTTTCCTCTGTGCAAATTCATTCGCAGGTTCGGTCTAACTCACGGGTTGTCGAAAATAGTTGAAAGCAAGAATAAAAATAGAGTTGTCTACATTGAAAAGTGTGCAGTAGAAGTAAAACAATTACAAGGGGTGTTACTCAAAAGGAGACAAAATTTCTCATGTTAAAGTTTCTCACCACAGCAGATCACCAACTGTGCATATCTGAGGGGTAGCAACAACCGAGGCACTGACAGCATGCTTATAGGCAAAAATTCTGCGCTTCACATGTTTCTATTTTTGTGTAAACCCAGGTGAATGCATGCCAAATATAATATGTACACAAGCAAGTCGTCTAATGCTTTGTTAGGCTCTTCCGTCCATCGTTCTTCAGCAAGTCAAACAGAGTGGGCAATAACTGGGTCATGAACCCTCTGTTCGCTGAGAAATTCAAATTCGTTCTTGTACACCAATAACGGTAAACATGCAATAACAACTTATTTCGCCCACTTCTTCGTGCTTGCCAACTTACGCAATATCTATGATTATCCAATGTCCCCTTTGTGGCCCAATTTACTTTCGCTATGAACCAAGTTCAACTCTTTCATTCCATTTCTGTGCATATTTTTTCTTCCATTATCGTACTATCCCTCCCTGCTTGTCATCGTCTGCTGTAAAATATGATCATGTGCTACAGCGTGCTTTCCGCATATCGTGAAATATACCATTATTATCATTATCATTATTAAATTTAAAGATGCCTCCGAAATTCGCTTTTACCTCGACATCTCCGGGTCAAGAATGAAAATTCTCCAGCAAAATGCTCCAAGACATTCGGAAATTACAATTTGCATATCATTTATATAATCTCAAACGGGACCTCAAGCTGCCACACAGTAACTTTATCCGGTTTCATAGCGTTCACTTGGCCTGCTTCAGGCTATTGCCCTTTTAAAATAGACAGAAGTTATCATAACTTTATCTGATTTGATTTTTTATGACAGTTTCCGCCACTTTTATCGACGAACTGTTTTTTCTTAAGTGTAAGACTAAGTTAATATTACGACGTCCTTCGATTGGCAACAGGTTGATTCCATTAACAATGTCACTTATAAACGTTTGAACAAGAGGTTTTGCATTGAGGAGATATGATGCGTTATAAAAATATTGCTTAGTGGCCCTGAAAAGTCAATGCAAATGGTTCATAATAAAATTGCTCTAAAGGCATTTTCGTGTGATTTATGGAAAGGAAAAAGTGCGTAGCATGTATGAGTCACAGTTTGCTTAGTCTCCGAGCTTTCATTAAATAACGATTACATCACTATTATAGGAAAATAAGTGATTATTGGATGCTATTGTCACCCCCCACCGAGTGTTTTCTGTCATCCACTAATGTATCGGTTATTTTTGTGAGATGATTAATTCGTTAGAATAAACATATTTGATGTTAAGATCGCTTTACAGACCATAATGCAACGGATTTTACTGTGCCCCTGTTTTTCTGCAACTTTCGTGAACCCCTAAACGTGGAATCAGGAAATTCGGTGCGCTTCTATCTTTTCCCGTTAGTGTGTTGGGCTTCTTTCTGGGTTCGAACTCCAATTTAGCCAAATCGACTTTATCTCGGATAGCGTTTGGGAATGAATTAAAATGGTTTTCGAGCATTCCATACCCGAATGATAAAAATACTCATATCTTGATTGAATACTACAACTTCAATTGCTCGACGGCGAAAAGGCATACAGACAGTACAATTTCAGATCCTTTCAAGCTTGCCTTTCCGCTCGAGAACGATTCCCGTGAATATCACTGAGAAGTCTACCGTTTGGATAAATTCGCCTCACCAAAAACCCAAACACTTTACTGGGATTCAAATCATGACCATACGTGGGGCAATCAACGATTTTGGTGTTTCAACACCTTAGTTACACTTCAATGACGTAAACTTCGTGTTTGGTGAGACTGTTTTGCCGGAAAGATGTTTACTTCTATCAGTCTTCTGAAATTGCGCGAATAAGAGATCCATTAAAACTTCTGAAATGTGAACCGGTTGTGTGACTTTCTTCGATAATCGTGTCATCATTTGCTCCGCCAAAATAAGAACCGAATTCTTACTAGAGCTGCCTTCGAATGTTCGACGACCGAACTCAAGGTCGCTCTTCCACACATCTTTCCAAAACTAAATTAATCTATCGAGACCGAATAAGTTGAGCGTTTTTCAATTCCGCCTCTCATCTAACCTGCTTTTTGACGAAACTGTCTAAGTTTGCAACATGCATACATACCGCTCTCGTCTTTCTTTGCCTCAGATTTGTTGCTACTCATGACGCTTTTTGTTCCCCAAAGGAAAACGGCATGAACCACTGAAACGTGTTATCCAGTTAAAAGCAACATCTAGAAGCGACTTTTTGTCATCTTGAAGATTTATCTTCACAATCCATATATCTTCTTAGATTTTAAACGAATTGTATCCTTTCTTTGAGCTGTAAATTTTCCCGTCAGTCTTACTTACACTGATTTCTGAGCCGTTGTATACAACTATTTCTCTCCGCTCCAAACCAAACATCCATCAACCGTGCGGCATTCGTATACTTCTGAGAATGCGATTGGAAACGAACGGTTTGACTCCATTAACCACCAGAGCTTCGATCATGTTACGAATCTTGTCCGAGAGCATACTGTTCAATTCACTGTGTGCGTGTGACTTATTCCGCCCACGAAATGAGCTACGTCATGCCACTTTTGGTTAATGTCCTGGCAATGCTCTGTAAGCGTTTCGCGTTCTTTGGTTAACACTGTCCGGGATAAAATCTACTTTGCTAGTTTCAATTTCAAATGCTCGCACTAGCCCTATACGGTCACGACACACGAAAAACACAGCACATCAAATTTTTATGATCCCGTTCACGAGAAAATTGAAGAAAAATGAGACTGCGTTGCAAGCACTATCTAGGTGGACTAACTGACACTTTAGATAACTTATTTTGTTCCTTGTGTCCATTTCATGAAAGGCATTTCTCCGACCTAAACAGCAAGAACTACTATTCTCACCGGGTCTCTTCTGGTGTTCTACAGGGTGCAATTTTCCTCCTTTTTCTTTTCAATTTATATAAAAAACTTCCCAATCGTTCGACATTCATTGTCTGCAAATACCCGAACGAGGTTGTTTTAAGATGCGAAACACCCTGATCACCCATGTAGTTCACTGTTCGCCTTGTTGCCCAATACTCATCTCAGGGAGTACTCATTTAAATTGGTGCTCCAAAAATGTTGACTAGAATGCTGACTTCACTCATTTGCCAGCAAAGTGTGCAGTATTTAGAGTTCTCTACAACCTCATGTTGTTTCTGCGCCCACAATTGATTCTTTCAAGCGCAAACTGAACGAAACTTTGACAAGTCTTAAATTTCGACATCCGTAGCAGTGCATGAAACAAAGATAATTTGTGGTATTCATATTTCATTCATCTTTCTGTGAGCCGTAAGTAAATTGATTCATTTAAGCTGAACCCAATGGGACAAGAAAAGCAACCGGTTGTAAGTATTTCCCATAATCAAACTTTGACTTTGACTTTGATCCACCACTGAATAGGTATCATAAATTCAAAGCCAGCTAAACGATGTTGTGAATTGGTTCCTATTCCACTCCTTTCCATTGAATGCTTCAAAATCTAAGGAGGTCGTTTTTTTCTGTTTGCCTATGAATCATACTTAGCCCTCATCCAGGAGGTTTCCTTCTCTTTCTGACAATCATGAAACTCATACCGACATCAACAACGGGAAAATATACTAGTGTCACAATATTGCAGAATTTATCATGGTTCCTGCACGTTAAGAACACATTCTATAAAGTTAGAAAGTTGGCATATTTCTCACCTCGAATGAAAATACTTTCTGTTTCCTACAAGTTGGTTGTTAGATTTTTAAATGCATGCATGCTCCCCCATTGGTTGCACTGCTCCCCTGTGAATTGCCCCGGTCTGTTAAAAAGACGTGCTTACTGGTAAGGTCCATAGCACACACCTGATATATGTAATGGCATCTCTGGAGATACACTGGAAGACCTTATAATTAGCGGACACCTACAAGCATGTGAAGACTTTCTTTCCAAAATACTCTCAAACACTCACCTCTCATTACAAAATGAACTTTCAAAAGTTGTATTTACATCATCCACGCAATTAAAATTATGCGTACCTCTTCATACCGTAATTATGTTTTACCATATCTTGCAAGTCGATTTGTTGATAAGAAAAATGTTTCCACGGAATTACGTGATCGACTGCTTCATTGACAAAGATTATATCTGGCAATTTCAGTTTCATTGTGTTTGATTTCGTAAATTTGCATGCAGAAATGTGGTTGAAACCGCTAAAAATCCCCCCTCTGGGTGCATAAAGCTGCTACTGACTTGACATGACTACATTCGTGCAGTTTTACATTCAAATCAAGGCTTATCTTTATTGAAGCCTATGAGAGTTCTCGTATGACATCAAACTGTGGAATGTATTTCGTGGCTAGTTCCCATAGTCCTTTTTATTTCGCATTTTAAGAGCATGTTCACTGACCCCACGGGGACAGATTCAAAGATACTGTCTTCACCAGTTTCATGACTCTCTACATCGAATTTCTTATCAGAACTGAAAAATTACTAATGTGACCAAATTGACATTGTGAATGTCATGAGATAAGATCGGATTCACATATTGTATAATTATGGAAATAGTGTGCAACTAATCTTCTCCATATTTACTTGGATGACCGAGTTAACGGGAGCCAGAATGAAGCCCATGCGTAGCTGGGTTCGCGGGTGAGAGTGAACTATCGAATCCCAAATAAATAAAATGCTACACAGTGGGACGCAATCAAGAACGAACGGGACATAGATTGTAAGTGTTTAGTTACTTTCCTGGCCAAATCAGTCACAATGGGATTCATGGCTGACGGAGAAAAGTCATTCGAAATTGTCGGCGTTTCTGGCAAACGTGTGTAAAAGTGAAATAGGCCGCCAAATTGCGTTAGTATTACTCGCGCCAATAGAATTCAACCTTATAATCCAATGGTGTTATTACTGTTTCGCGACTGACCCAATTTATCGAAAAATCTGATCAACAAACTGGGATGGTTTTTGAGCTGTCATTGAAAGAGAAGGATGGTTCTTTTGATAATGAGTACCACTATACATAGAAGCTAGGTAGGTGGATAGGTCGACAGATAGAAAGATAGACAGATAGATAGATATATAGGACATTGTATCATTGTATGCATTGTGGGCTATTTTACTACTTGGTCGCCCGGCCCAGTGTGGGCCTTGTTTGAGGGTGCACTCTAGCCTTTGCGCATCCAAGCGCGGACTTCAAAGTAGCAGTGCTATTTCAGGTGATCCGGTGGCCAGTATTTAGTTAAATCGCCCCTTCTGGAAAACCTTGCCAAACAATATATTTCGACAAGGGACCATAGCCATATTCGGTGCCGGACCATACTCGCCACGTCACAATGCTGTCCACAGATATGTGTGGTATTTTGTGTGGAGAGCCATTGCCAGAAGTTGAACCCACCCAATTCTCGAGCGCTACCGCAGATAGATAGATAGATAGTTAGGCAGTGGAAAACAAAGCTTTTGTTTTGGTTTTGGAGCTCACTGAGCGACCGTTTATGAGGCATCCGAAGAAACGTTTTTTGCATTTTTCTTCCTTTTCTATTGAATACACAATAATACAATTTTCAGAAAGGGCGAGGCCGCCAATCAAAGGGTTATCATACAACACACAAGCAATTGGGAGTCAGATGGTGGTGGTGGGATTCGAACATTCGTCCCCCGGGGTGATAATTTTGTGACGTTACCACCGTGCCACCGTTTGACATGGCGCAATGAATGGTACCCTTTTCTTGTAGGACGTTTCCTAATTACTTCACGTAAAATTTTTTCTACGCTAATTCCCGTCCGAATAATGTAATCGGTATTTCGGCTGCTACCTTCGCTGGTGAATACTAGGTTCCGATTTTCACTTTTATTCTCCGAAACCACTTTGCTCTCCTTGCTTACCACCATTCTACTGCCTTCACTCGGTTAGTTATCCAAGTTTTTTCTTTATTTACTCCACAGCGCAATTATAATTATACCCAGATTTTCATCACACCTAAGTTCATCATTTTTGGAAAGCAGACAGTGAACGTCGTTGGAAAAAAGGATTCATGGATAGTTCTGAATACATCTATGTTGAAGTCATTGTATCGGAGGAAAAGTGTTTGAAAGACCGAAAAGGCCGGCTTGGGTATGGTGAAGAAACAGCTATCAAGGAAGCGAATAAACATTATTTCGACATCTTCTGTTGGGTTCAAGCTCAAAGGTAAAACTCAGCGTACGTTTAGAAATGTAAATCACACTACAAAGGCTTAGTACAACAGGTCTAGGACCAATTTACGTGAACTGGATTAAAGCTTACTTAGACCACCACCATGTGCACGTATCACTCTACAAGCTGATGGGAAGCACCGGGCAAATCCTCAAAATAAAATGATTTTTTCTATAAAGGGACAGTCCGTAAACTTCTCACCAATGATGCTAATTAAGTCCTGAGAAAACCGTAATTTAAAGAAAAAATATATGTGAACCCACAAATAGGAGTAGTATGGACCGCCGTTTACCAGATAGTAAACTGGGATGAAAGCGATGTCTAGTTGTGCATGTTCGAGTAAAGCAACAGCTGTGCCTAAAGTCTTCGAATCTGTGGCA
Organism: Echinostoma caproni; assembly: GCA_900618425.1. Classification (NCBI taxonomy): domain Eukaryota; kingdom Metazoa; phylum Platyhelminthes; class Trematoda; order Plagiorchiida; family Echinostomatidae; genus Echinostoma; species Echinostoma caproni. Next base: position 21,297 of record UZAN01040042.1, on the reverse strand, counting down.
CAAAAGGAAGAGAAATGTGCCTTAACTAATTCAGGATTAGATGCAAATAAGAAAGCAATGGACAGAGAACCGTCTGATGTGGAGTACGGAATGAGACAGACTGATTTTCGGTCATTAAAGACTTTAGATTCGTTTGATCTGGATGAACCGGCTTATTATTCACACGATGTAAAAGAAGCAATGGGCGATAATCAATATACGCAGTTATCGTGTAAGTGTGTATGTGTGTTTATGTGTGTGCAAGGGATTCTGTAATGGTACGTGTTGCGCCTTTCGATGGCGGGGACTCTCCATTTAGAATGACGTGAGGGATTCAGACGGCACGACTATACCTTAAAATTCTTACTGATCATCTTATTCCAGTCATCCGTGAGGGGTATTACAATCATAAAACTTCCATCCAGAACTGAGCCTTCAATAACACTTTCTACCGTACAAAAATTGACTGCTGTTCGGGGGAATGCAATCACCGGATAAGTCAGACCGTATCCTTGATTTAATTCCCAGGAATTCCGGTGATGCATGTTTTAAAAGCGTTTATAAAAGACATGTGAAGCCTCTTTTATACAACAAAACACTAATAGAGGGGTTTATCTTCCCTTAAGTTTCGGAGACTTTATTCACCTTTTGTACCCCGGGAACGTATTTTATATCACTTGAAAACATTGCATTAGGTATCAGAATTGTTTAAGTTTTTATAACTTACAGGGAGTTTATCTTACAATAGGTAAAAAATATTTTGTATGTGTAAAGCTTATTAAGTCAAGTGAAAAAACTGGGCGGCCCTAAAAGTAGTCCGCACACTCTACATATAGATTATCCAGTGAATAGTTCGGGATTAAATAGCCCTAATCCAGGTGTTGTTAGTCACGGAATGTGTCGGGTTCTCATGAGCGATTGGTCGCAGCTGAATAGTCTCGTATCTCACAGTGAAATTGAGTGTAGTCACTGCAACGCAATCGAGTTTGATTGAACCTGAACGTCACGATCTATAGTTGCTTAGTTCTTTTTCAAGTTTATTCTTCACTTAATCGCGGATTGCATCGTCACTTTAACATATTTTTGGGTCTCCGAACATAGTAAAATAAGTGATAAAATTTCGCCATTTTTTCTAATCCAGGCTTATTTTAATGCATCATGACAACCACAGTACACATTACATCCTCGCTGATCAATTGCCGGTGTGCAGGAAAACACATTGAGTTTTCGATTTAGTAATTTACCTGTCTGCCAAAACCGGAAACAATTTTATTACATTTATAGAAGCTTTATGCGATGAAGACAACCTGTCTCCAGAAAGAAATCCTCACTCCAGAAATGATCACATCTGTCGTTTATGCATCCCCAAGAAGCCCCTTTTCGAATACAAGACATTTCACAAGTTAAGAATTGGAACGGTACCCCTTCCATTCTAATTAAAACACATGCAAAGATTTTAGAGCTGTTTTCTTCTTATACATTTGGATAATTGGAAATAATTATTGATTGGTTTGTTTCCAGGTGATTAACTTAGATCTCTATTTGGATCGAAAGAACTGTTCCAGAAAATTTGAGAAACTTCACATGACTGAAAAATTTTACTCCGTAATCTGGAGACCAGATGCCATACCGTAAACGCGAGGCTAGTCGCAACCCATATGGTTGTCAGTGAGCAAGTAGATCGGTGGGTTAATGATACCTTATCAAAACAAATACTGACAAAATTAAGCATCCCTAGTGAAATCGCTTTCCAACTTCACCTGGATTTCAGACGGTCATTGTAAAACTTTAACTCAAATTCCGATGCGGTGATCCTAAAAATGATATCCTCATTGTCTAAATCCTATAATTTAGAGATATTAGAACTCACACTCCGCGTGGACAAATCAAACTGTTGCTCTCTTCTGCTTGGAGTTGTATTTGTAACGACTGTGGATGGTTGAGTGAAACTTCGGATTACTTTGCACGCCTCACACTTTAAAGCATTACCATTACAAATTTCTAAGTACACCCATACAATGTAACATATAAAACTTGGAAGAAACGTCCAAACTTCATGTAACCACATTGGTTTTCATATATTCACCAAACAAAGTGAATGGTTGTTTGAATCCGATGGTGAGATAAAAATTCCTGCACTGATTTACTGATTAAGCAATTCTCAGGCTAACAAAGCTGTAAAAGAATTAATCACACCAAAATCATCATTTCTAACTGAATTTGCGATACACTATGTGTTTACTTTTGTACCGATATCTGCGCTGATCCCATTCCCTTGACCTGTTTCTTCTTTGTTCTTCTACAGTACTGATTGAACCAGACAAGTGATTAGAGGAACTTTCCAGATAGGTAATGCACTCGTAAGATCATGATTGAAAATGGCTATCTCGAACAGTTCACATTCTCGATTCAACTGTGCACAAGAATGGCCGTCCGGAATGCGTAATGTAACCCGCCCCCATCACCACTACGCAAGCAAATTTCCAAATGGTGAAAAAGTCGAATTTGCGATCGGCTTTGTTCCAAACGTTGCCATTACGGCATCAGACAGGCAGGCAGGTAGGCAGGCACTCGAATAACTCACACAAAAAATCGGATGGCTCAGTGGGCTCAAATGCAGACACGCGTGTGCACATCCAAGGAACCACACATACACACACACATGTATGCAAGGGCACATTCAAGCACCGGCTTAGATCCATGGCCGAATGACGGCAATCTAAACCAGATCTTGTGTTGCACAGGAAATCGTTCACTATTCCCCATGCAAACAAAATCGATGACTTCCAGCAAGTAGTCTTGGAAATTACTTTCACGCCGTTGTTGCCCCTATGGTCGTAGCACGCGTTTTTCAGTACCCAGTAAATCTAACCTCTCCATGTCCTGTTTGTTGGAGAGGAACAAGCACCGGTGATTGCAGTGTTCCATAGAAGATGGTGGTGTGGGTAAGTGGTAGATGGATCCTGGTCTGATTTTGGACATGGATATCTGTCGCTGTTGCGTGGCCCATTCGCCCCCCTCCCTCCCTTCATCCGGTGCATGCAAACAAGTAGGACGCATGAAGTCCGCATGCAGACACATGCAGCTACCGGGATACCAGTCTGTCCGGATGAATCGATAATTTGTGCAGTCATTGTTCGATGGTTTTAGACTGACAAAATGTCTTGGATTGCGTAGTTCTAGGACTTTGGCGAATGAGGAACCGGTGGAGGTGGGTCGCTCAGGGATTGTGAAACTACTATCGGCATTAACCCCTTGCCCAACCACCCACTTGCCGTTCGAAAGCTCATCTTCCCCTGTGCTTGTTTCGTGTGTTCTTGTCCTACATTTGTGCATTGGTGTGCCTGGGTGTTTGTGTGTCTGTGCCCGCGTGTACGTTCGTTTGTCCAAGGTTGCTTGCATGTCTATACGCCCGCACACAGAGACAGACACATTAGGGCACATACGCGAACACACACGCGCGCACGCTTCAGTTTCATGGGCATACAATTTGGTCAGCGCAAAGCCTACTAGTTGAGGGACGCCGTGGTCTAGCGTCCACAACACGAGCTAACGAGTGCCCGTCTGTTTGCGCCGGTTCCAGCTACGTGTTGGCGATCGGCGCGAACTAACAGCCCGCTGTTGTTGCGGTTCCGAACTCTATCCCTGGTCGCTTCTGTCCCGCTCAACAATTCCCGTCGTGCACAGAATTGAACCATGATACGACTCAAGTGTACAATGTATCGTAATCTCTTATTCCTATTCCTCTGTTCAGTTATTCTATTTGGATTCACCCTGGTCAGTGGTAAGTGTTCACTATCTTTTATGGCAAGCCAGTGAATCTCACATTAGTGTTTACTGATGCTAATTCATGAGGGAGATGTGCGTTAGATTATCGGTGAATTTGATATAGACCATGATATTTGCTATTATTCATATATGTGTTGTTGAAAATAGCCCAATGCAAGTTGATACGACTCTATGTGAAATGCACGAATCCATGCAAATGTGTGATATGAAATATATTAGGAAACATAAAGCATTGCTTGACTAAAAATGATGTGTAAGTAATTCTCATCTAACCAATTCCAGAAGACTGTGTGAAAATCACAATGGAATTGTGTACGTAGTGGGACTGGTTAGATAACCGCTTTTGTCATACTTATTCACCATGCTACATCAGAGTTGTGATGGATACCATGATGATCAAATTACAGATAGCCTAATCGTGTGAACGTTACTGTTGCCAAACTCACTGGATTGCATTTGTTATCTGGGGCTCGGTAACAATAGTAGACCTAAGTCCGACTGCATCCACAGGGCCTGAGTTCGACATACACAGGAGACTTGATGATGTTGAGGCTTCAGGCACTGATAGATGCACAAAATCAGTGAGCAAGGATGCGTTTTAACTAAGTACTCGAAAAATCAGACTCCTATAGATTGCTGTTTTGATTAAAATGAAATAGTAGAGAGTTTTCTCATGACTTCATTCTTCATCGTTTCAACTTTAGTGACCCTGTCGTTCCCATAGTTCGTCCAAATTAGTGCATGCTTATTAGGAGGACATCGATCAGGTTAGAAGCATGTATCATTTATATTATTTAACTTTGAGTAAATTTCTATTTCAGGCGAACGTGTTCGTCGAGTGAAACGACAGAATGAAGAACCTCCCAGCAGTAGTGTAAGTCACCCCGTCCCAAGACAGAAAAACATGCACCAATGAGATAAAGCAAAATGAGATACATCGATTGTTTTATGTGATTATGAGATTATCCCCAATTCATTCTATTTACTACATTAGGGTGTGATATCAGTCTGCACTAAAGGATAGCATGAATATTAGTCGGTTATATTGCTCGGTAATGAAATTGCTACACTTTTTGTGTACACAATCTTTGCACAGATCCCGTTGTAGTTGGTGGCAATTTATGTAAATTTAATGCTACTTTGTATTGGTCAAAGAGAGCTTTCATAGGCGGTCGATTTGGTAGAATTCTCTGCTTCGAAATGCAGAGCCCGGTTATCCCGAAAGAGGACAATACATGTTTTCAGAGGGATTGGTAATCACATAGGTTTGATAGAAATGTTTCTTCGCAGTAGAATTAATCGTGAATTGCCAGAGTGCATTTGATCGTGACTGACTGTAATGATCAAAATCACACAAACCATTGTTTTGGAATCAGAGTTACTTCTCTCAATTGCGCTCTCATGTATGCGCCTCCCAGCGTCGGTTCTTAGGGTAGAAGTTTTAGCGGCTTTGCAAACGTGAAAATATGTTCACTACAATTTCAGAGGAAATTGTGCTAGGCAGGACAGTGGAACGAACTCTTCCATTTGCGTATATCAGAAAATTAATCTGAAATATGATGATTCGTTTGCAGATGAAAATAATGATATCTCCTTGTGTTTTGTTGATCCATTCTACTTTTGAGTAGCAGAACAGAAAATGATCAGTAGGGTTCAAAATCAGATAACCTTCGTTAGTCTACGTACAATTATCTAGATAGAATAAACGGAATAAGAAAATTATTGGGACTCTTGATCAGATAAATCTAAAATTTTTACGATAAAATTTATCTACCCCCAAACTGAAGCACTTTTGAGGGACGCTAAAATTTGAAGTTTCTATTGCGTTCTCGAATTTAATATTTTTCACCGGTTTATTCCGATCTGTTAAACATACAGGTCAAAGGTCCCATCCCATTCGGAGAGACCACATACCGGATCGGTGCCATGGGAGTCCAAGGAGAACGAGGACCGCCCGGCCCACCTGGTGTAGATGGTCCTCCTGGTCCTCAGGGTTTAGCTGGACCTGTTGGAAAACACGGTGATCCCGGAGTTCCCGGTCCGATGGGTCCACCCGGTCCACCCGGAGCCGATGGAAAACCCGGTCGAGATGGTGAACCAGGTAATCCAGGTTTGGCCGGTGAGATTGGCCCACCGGGTCCACCCGGTCCCAATGGTGTACCTGGTGCAAAAGGTCCAGCCGGTCCAAAAGGTTTGAAAGGTGAACGTGGTGATCCCGGACGAGATGGAGATGAGGTAAGTGATCCATTGCCAATTTTTCGTTCAACCTTGGTACGATCCCGGTCAGCACTGATTTACTGGCCTTCATCCTTTTCTGCCTCACATCACTCCATGAGATTCCATTAGTTGTCACTTGTCGCTCTTATTTTATAAATTGGGCTGAATAATGCTTAGTTCTATGAAGTGTTTATTTGTGGCATTACATCAAATAAATACTGTTTTAGTACGTGTGCGAGTGTATATTTAAGTCATGAAAACTAGAGCCACATAGCTTAATGTGTAGGATTTGTAACATACTACTAAACTATTTCCTAATTAATCTTCTTTCAACAAATCTAAATAACTGTCGTATCTGTGATAGCACAATTCCTCACTCAGATGTTTGATTTTTAAAGGGTACATTGACTTCAGTAATGCTTCAGATTCGAAGTCGTTTCTGAGTATGATATACAGCAGTCCTACTCACCAAACTCGATTCCCATTGCCTCTCATACGAAGGGCGCTCGCGGAGATGTCGGCCCGCCCGGTCCAATCGGTCGGCCCGGACCTCGTGGTGACCTCGGTCCAATGGGTCCACCCGGAACTCCAGGTCAAACCGGTCCGTCCGGTGCAGACGGTCCACCAGGTCAACAAGGTCCAACTGGTCCACAAGGTATGCCCGGTCAACCCGGTGATCCGGGTCCAGTAGGTGAACGCGGTAGTGTCGGTGAGCCCGGTGTGGCCGGTAATGTTGGAGATCCAGGTCGTCCAGGTACTGATGGCCCACCAGGTCCCGATGGAGAGCAAGGTCCACAGGTTGGTTTTGATCCGTTATTCTCCTCATTCCTTTTATGATAGCACTAATTTTATTTTATGTTGACGTGTCCCTTATTACCAAAAAGCCAAACATTCGCTTCATAGATGTTCATTCCCCATTAAGAAAGTCCTTATTGTAGTCTTTAGGGTCTAAGCGAAACATTACACAGGTGTTCAACCACCTATTCATGTAGGAATGTGTGATGTTATTGATATATTGCATGTCCGAGCGCAGTACATATGCTGTAATAGTTATTCCTTACAAGGATAAGAAAAATCCTTATCGTGTGTTATTTGAATCCCACAATTTAGAACACTCCGACATTTTTGTGAATTTTGCTGTAACGAATTGGTTTTGTCTACTTTCGTTTTGTTTACTTCAATTGTGATTCATCCTTTCGATGTTAGGATCAAATAGTGCACATTATTTTTTCGCATGGAGCTACAAGGAACTGAATAAATCATATTCTTACAGTAAAGAAGACCCAATGAGTTGGAATACTGATTTGAAATAAGAGAATGATAGAAGTACTTTAACTTTCAATAATTTTTGCAGCCAGATCTTTTTAATTTGTATTTATGCTTCATTTCTTGGTATCTGATCTCAGAAAGCGAAATGCTATTGACTACTTCAACCGTTAGTTGTTTCATTGCACAAACTGGACTTGAGCGAGAAAATTGTAATCCCTATTTTGCATTTAATCCATTCTTCTATTCTATTCTATTCGTCCAGGGTGCCGAAGGGCAAGATGGAAAACAAGGGCAAAAAGGTGATACTGGATTCCGCGGTCCCCTTGGACCAGAAGGAATGCCTGGTCCGCGTGGTAGCTCTGGTGCCCCTGGTGCTCCCGGCGAACAAGGCAACAAAGGTGCAGTAGGTGAACCGGGACCCCCGGGAAATCGTGGTCTTCCTGGAAATGCTGGTCAACCCGGAGGCATTGGACATCAAGGACCACCTGGTAAGACTGACTGATGTAAGGTTTTAGGGAACCATAGTCTTTCAGAGCATTTTATCTCCTGTGACGCATTTGTTAGGACATGGATAATAAACACTTTCAGACTTCATCTTTGTGGTTTTTCACTTAACTATATGAACAGATGCTATCTATCAAGACTACCGTTCTTCATGTCTGTTTGGCTCCAACAAAGAATCGATCTGGTAAATTATTTGATGCATTTTGCTTCTCTGTTTAGTTTTATACAGCTTTAGGACTTCGCCGAGCAGACAGAATGCTCATCTTTGGTCTACATGAACCAATAACATGGAGACATGCCTACGGAAAACTGTCCTATGTCATGTCTTCCTTTAGAACTACATCTTCTTTGTCACATGAATAGTGTTTCTTTGCGATTATTAAAATAATAGGCCTGTAGATAATTTTAATTTGTGGCTGATTTTTAATTGTTCAATTGAATGTAGGACCACCTGGAAGCGTTGGAAAAGAAGGTATCATGGGACCTCGTGGTATGCCTGGACCAAAAGGAGCTGCTGGGGCAATGGGTGCCCCTGGTGCTCCTGGTCGTCCTGGCGTGGATGGCCGACCAGGATTGCCAGGTCCTCCCGGCCAAAGCGGTCCTCTAGGTCGATCAGGTCCTCGTGGAGAACCAGGTCAAGTAGGTGCAATGGGAAAACCCGGACGTGCTGGACCTCCTGGACCACCCGGTGAAAACGGAAAAGATGGTGCACCGGGTGATCTCGGTCAACCCGGTCCTCGCGGTTCCCCTGGAAAATCTGGTCAGATCGGTCACCCCGGAATTGTTGGTGCAGCAGGTCCACCAGGTGCTCAAGGTGCTGTGGGTCAACCTGTAAGTTTTATCGTGGTTGACCAGAAGCCTATTGCTACATGGGAAAATATTTGTGTTAACGTTTGTTACTTGTGAGTAGTGTACTCCTAAATATCAAAATAACAGTCCAGCTGAAATTTAAAATACGGTTCTTAAGTTCATTTAATGAGGACGTTTATAAAATTAATTTAGTGGCACAATTTACTGCAGTTAGTGGCTTCTATGAGTAATTGGAGACATAGGAAGATGTAGAAAGATCAAGATCTCGGCCCCAGCAACTCTCAATCTTTCAATCTGCAGAATCAATGTACTTCTCAGGAGTGTACTATACTATAGATTACAGTATATCGCGAATACTTATTTTTATCGAAGTAAGTTTCCATGAAGTTATCCTACTTGCCTCTTCATGTCATCATGATCTAAATACTTCACTTTCGTTTCACCTGAGATTTGGACATTATTTCTTTCCTTCTAACAGGGTCCTCAGGGAGAGCGTGGTTTGCCAGGTCCGGCTGGTGCCATGGGCATCAAGGGAGACAAAGGTCCTAAAGGTTTTCAAGGAGACGTTGGTGCGGTCGGTGATGCAGGTGCACCTGGACCACAAGGCCGACAAGGCCCAACCGGAGACAAAGGTATGCCGGGTCCAGCAGGCAACGTTGGCCCTCCTGGACAGCGTGGTATTCGTGGAGCTTCTGGTCCTCCTGGTGATCCTGGCAAAGACGGTGCCCCAGGCAAAGATGCCCCGGATGGTGAAGATGGTGCCCCCGGTCAGGATGGACCTCAGGGTCCTATTGGTCCAGCCGGTCCCCAAGGACCGACAGGTGTTCCCGGAGAAATGGGTGAAAAAGGAAACTTGGGACCTATGGGTATTCCAGGACGAATGGGTGTTATGGTAAGTTCACATCAATAGTTTGTAGGCCAAAACATTGGGCTTGTCGTCCCATAGACGCTTTGTTTTCAATCTCTATGGTGTCATAATTGCATGAGTGAAAATGATTGCTTCGACGGCGAAGTACTTTACAGTGTAAGATATTTTGTCTGAGTTTGGGTTTTATCATAGTGTATAAATTATTCGTCTATACAATCATATTCACTTTTGCGTTACAGGGTATTCCCGGAGCTCCCGGTCTACCTGGTCCAGATGGTCTTCCGGGTTTCAAAGGTGATCGCGGTATTTCTGGCTTGAATGGACTTCCCGGTCAGGACGGTGTTCCAGGTCCGCAAGGCGCTCGTGGTCCTCGCGGTCCTCCCGGTGTCATTCAGATTCTCAGCCGAGCTCGAACAGTTGCTCTTGGTCCTCCTGGTGACATGGGTGATGAAGGCAGTCCTGGTGAACCAGGTATACCGGGTATGGATGGTCAGGATGGTCCAGTTGGGCCTACAGGTCCAATGGGTCCTGCTGGAAAACGTGGGCCTCCAGGACCCCCCGGTCCTGCTGGTAATCCCGGTGCCGCTGGGCGTGCAGGTGTTCCTGGTGCAGCCGGCACCCCCGGTCCAGTTGGTCCTCAAGGACCTCCAGGTGTTCAGGGTTTGGCTGGTTCACCAGGAAGTGTTGGTCCTCCTGGTCCTCAAGGATTGCCTGGTCGACAAGGTCCACAAGGAGTTCCAGGAAAAGCTGGTCTACCCGGTCCACAAGGTGAAGCTGGTGTACAAGGCAAACCTGGGACGGCCGGACCAATTGGCCCACCTGGTTCACCTGGTAAAGATGGCGATCCTGGTGACCCTGGTATTCCAGGTTCACCTGGAGAACCAGGCGATGATGGCAGTCCAGGAGCTCCCGGTCGTGATGGTGCAGCTGGTGCTATGGTAAGCTTCTCATCTGATAATGCTTTATCCTTGATTGTTTTGTTAGAATTTACTTGGTTACATTTACATATCTATTGAGTCAACTGAATTATTCAAGTGTCTTATTATAGCAAACCTAATCACATTAAACCGAAAAATTTTAGATTTAATTTGTTTTATATAGTACGAATGCTCTCATAGAAAAATAAAACTTTACTTTTCCCATTGTTATATATATTTATATATTAGGGCATCAGCTGATCATAAAAAAGCACGAAATAGCGTGAACTGTTTCAGCCTATTACTCAGTATTTTCAAAGCTTTGAACTGATTGGATTCTTTGCTAATTTATAGGGTATGCGTGGCACTGCTGGTGGTCCAGGTCCTCGTGGTCCTCCTGGTCCCCCTGGTCCTAGTGGTCCTCAAGGTGCGGCTGGTCCAACAGGTCCAGAAGGTCCCATCGGTCCTCGTGGTCCAAAAGGCAGTCCAGGTTTGGCAGGTGCTGAAGGACCAGAAGGTCCACCTGGTGAGGATGGTCCACCAGGTGCTGAAGGTTTGATCGGACCTCCCGGAGAAACAGGTTCTGATGGTCTTCGTGGTCCCCGTGGACCGCCCGGTGATACCGGTCCAGTTGGTGAGGTTGGACCCCCAGGTCAACCAGGACGTGCTGGACCTCAAGGACAACGCGGAATGGCCGGAAAACCTGGTACTCCTGGAGAACCCGGTGACAAGGGACCACCTGGACCTGATGGAACAAATGGTCAAGATGGTGCTCCTGGAACACCCGGTAGTCCAGGGCCTCGGGGACATCCTGGTTGGTCTGGACCTCCAGGACCTGTTGGACCACCTGGTCCGGATGGAGCTCGTGGTGAGCCTGGAGAAATTGGTCCTCCTGGTAATCCAGGACCTCAGGGTGAAAGTGGAGCGATTGGTGAAACGGGACTTAAGGGTGTGAAAGGTCAACGAGGAGATATTGGTTTGCCGGGTCCAGTTGGCCCGATGGGACGTGACGGTGCTCCCGGTCCTCCAGGTCCTATGGGTCCTCCAGGTCCCCCTGGTCCCCCCGGTATGCATTCAGTTCANGCCCATGGTTGGACGAGGCACCAAAGGCAAAGGAATTTATGCTGATGATCCACTGGCTCATAAGATTATGGGCACCGAAACGGTTCAGCGTCCACGAGGAACAAAGACAGCCCCGGCAGTAACTTGCAAACAGTTGGCAAGCCTTAATCCGGACTTCAAGGACTGTGAGTTGCATTTTGTTATTTTGACTGATATGTTTGTACATTTTGTCACAGCTTGCCTTGCTTGTGAAAAGTGTACAGGAAAAGTTATATGAGGCATAACCACTTTCAGGACATCAACTGATCCAAACCTGATACTGTACTTTGCATGCACAAGATTGCTGAATAATGTTCAGGTTCTCATAATAAGCTTAATACATTCAGGCAGCAGACATCACAACTACCACAGTTTAGTGGATGCTCAGAGAGTATTTCTTTTTTTAAAGTTGACGTGATAATGTTTGCGTTTCCACACCAGGCAACAAAACATTCGTATAGACCAAGTAGTCAGATCGAAAATTTCCAATCAGTATACTTCCATTAAATTTGGTTTTTACATCTTTGTACTACCACGGATATATCTCACGGAACCACACTTTCCAATCCTTTCATCCCCCAATCTATCCACACTATTCGACAGCTGAGTACTGGATTGATCCGAACGGGCATGATATTACTGACGCAGTGAAAGTATTCTGCCGTATCCAAACTGGTGAGACATGTATCCGAGTGAAACAGACTGATGCTAAGGTGGATGAATTGGATGCGGATAGTGTGTTTAGCGAAGAGGTTAGTGATGATAATACTTTCTGCTTTTTATCCATACATACCTACTTTCTGCTTTGCCAACACACCAGTGCATGCGATCTTCTCCGTGGCGGTTATTCACATTGTTCTCTATAATTCCACGCAATTCTCATTTCAGTTTGTCTACGGTGTGGAAGGTAGTCAACTGGCATTCCTGAAAGTTCACAGCTCTTCGGCAAGTCAGAGAATAGCTTCCTCTTGCCTACCTGATTTGGCAGTATTGGACAATGCGAATGGCTCTGTTTTGCACACGGACAATGGAGTTGACCTAACCAGCAATCATCCACACTTACGGTACAATGCTCAACCAGAACGATGTCAGGTACGTTAATTGTGTTGTTCAAAATTGTCACTTTTTATTCCCGCTCATCCCCTGGCAGTTTCACCTTCATGATTTTTGCTAGAATTAGTTAATGATGTCTCCTTTACAGTTCGAATATTCTAACCCCTAATGGATGAACCATATCGAACGGAAATGATCCAGAAAAACACGTGGGGAATTTTCAGTAGTGTTTGGAAATATTAGGTGGAAGCATTTAGATGTTTATGTGGCAGTGTTGAAAAAACTATAAAGAACCGGTTCTTAACATGCTCTCCGTGCGATTGTCTTTTGTCCAAAATCTCCCCGTAGTGACTTCATATTCCTTCAACCTAATTATCGGATAACCCCTGCACATGAAATTTAACTATGCATACAAAATGTAGGTTCGGAATGTCTGGACTCCAAGACAGACAAGCCTAATTGTTCCTTTATCATGGGAATTAATTCCTAGCCTGAGACTGCCTAGTGGTAGAAAAGATGTAAAATTAAATAAAAGACAAGCGTACTCATGGTGATTGGATAGGTTGCTACAATCGGAAAATTTACTCAAGTACGCCTCAAACAAATTTCTCTTAGTGATAGTTTCCGAGGTTAATATATCTTCCAGGATTGACAGCATCTAGCATCATCAAAAACTATGAAATTCTCACTGGCTATATCGAGTGGATCATTGAGCGGTCTATTCAGCTTGATTCCATAGACTGTACTCACATCCTGCATTATTGTCGGCTGCATGATGAATTTATTGAACCTTGGAATTCCTCCTGTTTCAGACCGATTCAAACGGATTCCAACTTGTGTTCAAAGTAAACGGACCTTCCAGCCGATTCCCCATCCGAGAGGTCACTTTGGATCCAATCCTCCCAGTGGGCGGTTCTGTCCAGGTTGGAGAAGTCTGTTTCCAATGAGAGACTTAGTGACGTGATCCAATGAGAACTATCAAACCAGATCAGAATGCCGAACTGTTGGTGTGGATCCTTTGACTTTTTTTGCAACAGACACATCCACACATCCACATCCAACATCACTGGCACAATCACTCCGAATAGTAAATATGAATATTGTTTGATTTGACAACTATTCATAAGAGAGTTTCTGTTTTACATTTTTTGCGTTTTTTTCCTTTTGGAGTTAGACTGATGCATTTGGATGATACGGGGGCGGGATCGGTCCATAGCAGTTTAAAGTACCCTTCTTATCAGAAATGAACAGTTAAAATTTGAGATCGCATGAGTCCATTCGAACTGTAAATGATCTTGCGACTTGTTTCAACTCACCCTTAAAGGCTTTTTTAACCCTGAATTGGCCGGAGTTCGCATTTGAGTACGATGCATTTTTCGCTTACGGACGTGACAGCTTGAGGGTACTGAAGAAATCAAATCTAAGGTTGGATGTACCTATGACGTTAAAAACCATTTACCGGGCACAACTTTGTTTGTTGTTTCAATCATAAGCAAAGTTCTGGATTTTGCATTTGGATTTGTTTTGACAAATTTTAGGATGTTAGAAAAATGTACTGTGGTCAATCAGAATGCTACTAAAGATCGCAGTTCATGAGAATATCAAATGGTGTAATTGAATCAAAGCAGTATTTTTTATTCGAAGAACTGGATAACCCAAAATAACATATCTTGCAAGAAGCATTAGGAAAGATGACCGGAAAAACTCATTTACGTCGTCTAAAACTAGTAATTTACAGGTGATGCACAAATTGCCTCAGAAGTGGTCATCTGGAGCTGAGGTGAGGGATGAACCGGATACTGGACGAAGAAAATGCACTGACTCAATAAACCCAGAATCTCAAAGCATGAATCTAAATTGAACGGGATGGGCTTAGGCGTTTAAAAGCTTTAAGACTTATCCCTTCACGGTTGCAATACAAACGCAACCGTAAACCTCGCAATCTTACTCTTTACTGCCTGTCAGTTTTGCAATCCAAAAGAAGCCACCAAACGAACATATATGTTCAGATAAGCCCGCCGTAAGGAACACTGGAGAGGCTACACCCATGGCATAACTGACCGGAAAACGGGCCCGATTCGCGGTCATATGTGAATTCGCTATGGTCCGTGATACAACAACGGACTTCAAACCTCCAAATGGAACGTAGTACCGAAGAGTTTAAGTAATGTCAAGTCAAGTTTGTCAAACTCAATGAGCAAAATTTCGCAACTACTGTTGCCCGTGGATTCGAAGGTAAGAGTGAATAAGGGAACTAAGTTGTTACTGACAGCGGTGAATACATTCTTGGATCACGCTCAAGGGGTTAGGTCCCTGTAGAGTTTTTGATTTACATCGTGTATTTGATGTTGGAATTGTCTGGATGTTCTTCGATAGAAAAGCGTAAGACCAATAATCAGTATGGTGTGTGGAGACCTGTAAAAGGGAAAAGTACTTGTTGTAGAAGGAGACTGTCATTTCAGCTTTGTATCCTGAAATGGGCAGTTGGTGGTTTAAATTAGAGATGGAGGATGATCAGTTACAGAAAAAAAAACGATAAACAGGAGCACTGGTTAAGAATGGTGTCTCAAGAGGCAATCAGGAAACTGAAAGTGAGTGATGTCTATAGTAGGAAAATTTGTGCAGTGGACAGAAAGACAGGAAAACAGTGTGCACGATCGACTGTCTAATTCACCGGTGGAACGGAGAGCCAAATAAGTAATCGGGTAACCGGGCCAATCCCGGTCCGGATTCAGAAAACTGTGAATGGAAACTTTGAAAGTATGACATCACTGATCACCCGTAAGAGACTTAGTTCATCCACAAACACACAACACTAATGAAAGACGCACCTAAAATCATCTACAATAGAAATAATACCAGGCTCCTGGAATACGCCAAGGCACTAGCCATTCAAGATTACCATCATCAACTGTGAAACTGGTTCTACCTTCGTATAAAATGTGTTTTCTGACTGATGTCAATCGTAATCTTTCTCGGCCTACAATTCTGTAATTTATGACCATTAATGATCAAATAAAATGCAATATGTGGCAAACAACTCTAGGGTACATCGTGTAAACCCGGTATTTTTGGCTTTTCCATTCAAATTCGTCAAGGGAAGATTCTACTTCTAATTTCTAGTTTATTTTACTGCTCTTGTTAGGGCTCCTGCTTGACGTAGTGTTTGATTATTTGATAGAAAAACTGAAAACTTCATCATTAAACTAGAACTAAATAACAACCTGATGCTTCGACTGATAAGCGACTACAGTAGTGAATTTGATGGCGAAGAAAGCTTTTACATCCATGTTACAATATCAATCTTGTTGGACGAAGAAACAAGAACAAACTGGTCTTCGCTGTACTGTTCCGTCCATGAATCATGATGTAAAGTGTCTTATTGTCATAGCCGTTTATGTAATCAATAATACACAATCTACGGTTGGACAACACGGACAGAAGGCAAATGCATTTATGGGAAGTAAAGAATTGAATTCCCATTTCATTTCTATGCTGACAGCATTAGTCACATGTGCCTCTATTATTGTTAAAATGCAGCAGATCAGCTGTGGATCACAGTGAAATACTAGTCGTTTCCCGTTTCTCTCTTCGAAAGATAGAACGTAATGAGTGCAACCAACATATACTGTAATATGAAATCGTAAGGGTGTATCCATTAGTTGAAGTTCGCTCTAATAAATTAATAATTATTGACCACCAATTGTAGCCAAAAAACAATTAGGTGCAATTCTCATCGGAGAATGACAAGTAGTAAGCTTTAAGTTGCTTATCATGTTGAAATATAGGCTTCATATGTGAACAAGTACGGGTACCGTTTTAACATCAATCTTTACGTTACGGCTCACGCAAAATACCCCAAATCGATCAAGAAAGCAGAATAGATCAGGACTTGTCTTAGAATGACCACGATAGATTGGAAGAAGAGAGTCACGGATTTCGGAGAACCAATCGAAGTTTAAATGATTCGGTGGATATTTGAAGATCAACTTTAACGTGGATTAAGTCATAACGGGGACTAATTTTGTGAAATTGTCTCCAAACGAAACAATATACGGAAATAGCTTTGTTTCATTCTGTCTACTGGAAGTTTGTTCTACAATTGTTCTGAGGTACCACTCACATTTGTGACTAGTCTGCGCGAACCAGGAAGCGGTTGTTGGATTCCCACGTGGTCCGTGAGTAGATTAAAGGATTTACCTTTGCAAGTACAGAAGAGACTAATAGACTTTCAGGCTGGTGACCACAGATAAAGAGACGATCATGAAAATACTAACCAAATGTTGCAAATTAGATGTTCCTTTCTATGTCACCTTATTTACACCTATCTGATGAATAACTCTCGTTCCGACACTATCTTATGGATTACTAACACAAGTAGGGTCGCACATTTGTGAGAATTGTTTATGTATTCTCGCTGATTTCCAAGCAGATTTAGGCTGATAAGTAATGTAAATACAGCTTTCAGAAAAACCTATATATACAATGTGGAATTATCTGTTGCACTCTTAAATTTACTGTAAAGAGGCCATTCAAGAACAGAACTTTGTTGATGCCCTTAATTTTTCTGATCTATTTACAGGTGAGTGAAAATAATGCAAACTATTTATTTGTTTCAACAACGTTACGACGGGTAGCTATGATTCATAGGGAATGGAGTGAACGCTCCCGTGCTATAACATATTATGGTGAAAGATTCAGAATTGGCTTTAGATCGCATGAACGAGTTGAAGTGTCAGGCAGAGGCGGTGGGGGGGGGGNGAGGCAACCTGAGTTTGGCGTTTTTAAAAGTTATTTATGAATGCTAATTTCGTTACCATTCATAGCGAATAACCTAATGTCGTCTTATATCGATGGCTGCAAATGTAACGTTAAGGATTCTCGAGGGGATGCCTTGGTCATTTGTTCATTACGTTTACAAAGGGGTATCTCACAGTAATCCAGCCAACTACCGCCCTGTCACATTTCTTCCGATATTGTCGAAAGTCATGTAGGCTATTGTGGCAGATCTGTTAATGGAATATCTGGAAAAGCATAAAATTTTGTCTCCAATTCAGCACGGATTTCGGCACAAGCGTTCGTGCACCACAAACCCACTCCTTGCACGGGATGAGTGGACAAAATCCGTCGATGCAGGCCAGCCATTGGATATAGTTTATTTGGACTTCTCCAAGGCATTTGATCGAGAAAACCACCAAAGTATACTGCGAAAACTCTACAACTACGGAGTAAGAGGTTTGGTTCTGCAACTGGATTAAGGAGTTTCTTCGACAAAGAACCAGTTCGCGTTGGTGATTCATTATCAGAGCCTATCACCGCTACCCGGGGGGTTCCTCAAGGATGCCTACTGGGGCCTCGTCTCTTTCTTGTATTTATAAACGACCTGCCACATGTTGTTGGACCTAATACACTGCTATTTGCGGACGACGTTAAGATCTGGAGAACCGTTACACATCCAGAGGATTATATAGCACTCCAACAAACGATCAATGCGCCCTACCGAAGGTTAATCGCCCATGACATCGAGTTCAACGTTTCCAAATGCAGAGTTATTTCCATGCGGCATAAGACTCGTTTCTCATACGTTTTGGGGAACTAAATACTACCGCATGCCACTGATGAAAGGGATTTGGGAGTTATGGTATAGGAAAATGTATGATGTTCCACGCACTGTGCTAGAGCATCATCTATGGCTCTAAAGCAAATTGGACTACCCAGACGTGTTTTCAGGCAGTTCGAAAGAGCACTGTTCCCACGCTTGTTATCAGCGTTCGTTCGGCCACACATGGAGTACGCCGTTCAAGTATGGAATCCATGGTTAAACCGCGACAGGAAGGATCTAGAACGTACGCAAATGCTGACAACGAAATTGGTAAAAGGTCTATGTAACAAGACATACACCGAATGACTGCAAATATTGATTTCACCCATTTGCGAAGGGGGCTCTCACAGTGATCCCGCCAACTACCAAGCAAGTTGGACTGTTTAAACGTGCTTTCGGGCAGTTCGAAAAAGCACTATTTCCACGTTTACTATCAGTATTCATTCGAACACACACAAAGTACACCGTTCAATTATGGAATCCATCCACAAAGGTTGATAGAAGTTATGTATAACAAGACATACTTCGAAAGACTGCAAATATTGGGACTCTACTCATCCCAATACCGCCGACTTCGAAGGGACCTAATATTGGCATATCACATACTGCATCAACCCAACCATCCTTGCCGTTCTCTGCTGACTTTATCTCATAATGATCACCTCAGGGGACATCCACTAAAGGTGAAGACCCAGGACAGCCACCTTGATTGCCGGCATCACTCGTTTGTAGTCAGAGCGTGCGGCCTATGGAATTCTCTCCCATCTGATGTAGTGTATGCTCCTACAGTTGAACCATTTAAATGGCAACTTGATAAAGCATTGGAACACTTAAAATTTCAACATCCGTGAGTGATCACGCACATTATTATCATTGTTATTTTCTCTTTGTGAAGTTATTCAAAAAATTCTGTAAAAATCCTATATGGTATGATAAGCTTTAACTTTGTTAAATCGCCCATAATAAAAGTTTGACTTTGAGTTTAAATCTCATTGCGTTAAACAAGCATACTGTTCATGAAGTTTAACAAATCCCGATTTGATCAGAGTAGATGGTGCTAGTGAACCTATGCGGTCACTTGTCTGATTACACAGTTCGTACGCATCATTTAAAAGGGAGAGATAAACAAGAACACAAGTAGAAGGAGGTGGCAGGAAACCACTGGTGTGATTGAGGTGAGTAGAATGCACATTGTGACGCTTGAGCTATTTTGAATCGTTCTGTTGTCAAACTTTTATCTAGCATTCACTTAGTTGTGAAACCATATCTCGGAGATGATAAAATTATTTGTAGGCTTGCGGTGACGCAGAAAGGTGTGGACAAGATATTCAATAGGTCTTTGAGTAAAAACAAGCCGGCCAGATCCCCAGGTTTACCACCTGACTTTGTTTTAACTTCAACTTCTCTGAATCCACTCTTCAAGGATTATTAAAAGATTCATCGTTTGAAGACAAATCAAGCTTACCAAAGCTTCCGAAAACGAGTTAAATGGTAAGTTCGCGTGAGTTTTCTCATATATCTCATATCTCATATCTCTGACTGAAACTGTCTGTGTGGAAAACTGAGAAAATGGATAATCAAAGCGTTTTCTCATCATGATTCATTGTTCCAGGCTATAGCTTGCTGTAGGTTGAATAGAATCAATAAATATGTGTATATAGACGCCAACGCTCATTTATATCTATCTGTGTCTATATACATAAAGTAAAACTGGGTAATGATGAACTTATTTTAACAATTTAAAGCGAAACAGTGCAATCAGAAACAAATAAAAAATAACTGAGGTGCTAGTAAGGATTTTACAGTTTTGTAGTACAGTAGTTGTCCAGTGGTTTAAGTCTCGGCGACCGAGGTGCTCTGGAACAGTAGTTCAGTGAGCTGTGTCAACGTCCAGGTTCATCTAACAAGGGTGAGGACATTTGAGTGTGTGTGCGCGTGCATAGATGAATGGCCGAGCATTGTGTAATGTCACCACGGTAGTGGCAAGTCTACTTCCATGTATTGCAACAGACCACACATCGGATTCACCGTGTTAGTCGCTATCATTTCAACTTTTGTTTGACTGCACATGTTGGATGATAGAGACCATATAGTTGAAGACAAATTCCTATCCATCGTTCATTGTTCATTTCACCCTTTTCTATCATTGTGGTCTCCGAACACCCAACTGTTTGGTAATGTGTTTGGAGACTCGGTTGCTAAAACATTGTTTGGTTAAGCTAAAATGTTCAATCTAACATTCTAACTCTGCCAAAAGAACGAAAACGGTGCCATCATCATGCATCAGATTGAAAAGTCACTATAGAGCACACAGGTTTGAAGGATGCGTCGCTTCATTGGTGTCACACAGACAAAATTCATTCCAAAGACTCTTCTTGGTATATGTGAATCACACGGATGAGTGCCATGAAGACTCAATGTCGAGCTCCGAGAAACTTAGCACTGAGGTCGTAAATCAGTATTCTCAAGTCCCACACTCATCAATATAAGAGAAAGCTCATCCAGCTCGGCGAAAGTCAAACAGAAGCATGTCTGAGTAACGAGGCTCTATTTTGTTGCAGGAGAGCTATGACGCGATAACGACAGTCACGGGGTTACCTGTTACAGTTTTCTAAGAAGACCCATACAAATCTAGAATTTTGGATCAATCAAATTTTCAGCGGCCTATTTCAGAATACTATGACAGATATAGCACAAATGCTGATGGTCTAATACATTCCTGACCAATTAAATTTTCATATTCCAATCATGCAATCCACTCCATCTCTCCAAATAAACTAACAGACCTGACCTTCCTTTTTCTGGGTATCGGAAAATCCCGAAAATTGATTGTGACTACTGGTCTGGTACTACTGTTGTGAGATAATACTCATACTTGTGCGTAATTCGCAAAAGATGTCATTGGTGGTTCATTTCAATGGTCAAAAATAAACAACACCACTTAGAGGGAAGCGGTATACTCCAGAGAATAAACATTCGATGTGATAAAGAGAATAGTGATGATATGTTTCCATTGAGATATCTTGTTATATGTATGCCAAAATATTGATATCTTACCTGTAATATGCAATAAATGTTTTTCCTCGACCGGGCACAGCGTTCAGGACTACCACTACTACTACTACTACCATACTACTACTACTACTACTACTACTACTACTACTACTACTACTACTACTACTACTACT
>UZAN01040041.1:84408-95929 GCA_900618425.1 Echinostoma caproni | reverse complement strand
TTTGAATCCATCCAACCACCAACTTTTGTCCCTTTGGCCCTGTTTCACGTGACTGGAGTGAGCGGATCACTATGTGATAGTGAGATTAAGCAGACACATGCACATGTGGACATCTTAGCGACACAGAACCGATCAAACACATGTTTTTCTCAGTTTTTAAATCGGTCTATAAAGCGGTGCTTCCATGCTCATCATCTCGTTGACTCTGTAAAGTGTCGACAAACGCATTTTGAACATATTTAGGTCTTTGTTTAATAAAGTTTTGCTTTTTATTATCTCATTGGCCGATGTAGACATACACACAGACAGAGATATCCATTGTTTGCAGTTCCGGGGCTAACCTTCATCCTGAAATCAGATACGTTTTGGTGTGTCACGATGAGGATGTTCGATATGTGAATGGATGAGGTTCTGTAGAGTTTTCTGAGTGCTTGCACATTTGGTGCAAATTCATTGTTGTTGATTTAGAAGTGGTAGTAGTAGCATTAGTAGTAGTAGTGGTATATGTTAGGCGATAACAGATGATTATATAACAAGCTCATTAGCAGTACAACCAGAAAGTATCTGATGTCTATTTCGTTTGAAAGTAGTGTACTAGCCAGTTATGTTTTTGGTGTCGGGGTATTCATTGTGTCAGCTGAGCGAACGGTAGTGGTGTACACCAAACGACAGCATGTTTCTACTTATGTGTAAATTATTTCACAATTCACAATTGCCGGGATAGTGAATCGCCTATATACAATCTAGAGAGTGTAATGATATATACGTATACGTG
The DNA here is from genome assembly GCA_900618425.1 of Echinostoma caproni. Taxonomy (NCBI): domain Eukaryota; kingdom Metazoa; phylum Platyhelminthes; class Trematoda; order Plagiorchiida; family Echinostomatidae; genus Echinostoma; species Echinostoma caproni. The sequence continues at coordinate 95,154 of UZAN01040041.1, read as the reverse complement.
TTCATTGGAAATAGTCGAAAGCAGAACAGGATAAAACAGTTTAAAAAGCTGTATCTCTGATGCAAATCGAACTGGTTGTTGGTCCATGTAATATACATTCGGTTCCAATAATATGAAGTAGCTACTTTCATAAACATTTGAAAAATAATGAGGAAACCGGAAGCTGGGGCTGTTCGAGTTATCGCATATATTAATTACATGTGCACTTACACTATTCGTGATGCAGGCTATTGGGCTGCAGAAGCTATTTTTAGTTATTGTGTGTAATGTGTTTGAGAAGATTGACTATTCCTTCGCGGACAATTTGCTTTGTGTGAGAACTAGCTGCGGCTTAGGTAATTCACACTGCGCTTGTATTTGTGTCTGACAGTGCCATGACAGTTTGTCCCCGTTTGGACAATCGTAGACATTGTTCTACAGGATTTCATTCTAGACTACAAAACAGCTAGAAAGGAAGATAGCAACTTTGAAAAGGGTGGTTTTCGGTATCGAGATAACTACATTCTAGGTAAAACGAAGGATAAGATTGACGTGTGCGATACCAGAATCAGCTGATATTACGGAACAAGAACATCGTTACCACATTTGCTCAGCATGGGACAACGATCTTGACAAGCTTGATTAGAAGGTTATATTGGATTCCGGTTTGACATGATATGTAGGTGTCAAAATCAGACAATTTTATAAATGACTCATCGATGATTTGGTTTGGTGCGAACATGCCGTGAGTTGCTTTTCGGAGAACAATGTGACATTGCAATTATCCAGCAGACTGGAAGAACCAAACAAGTACGCACAAACGTTTGACATTCGGCTAGCGTAATTTATCATCATAGTGCGTAAAACGTTTGGCGTGTTATCTGAATGGGAATAGATCATGTATGCCCTTGTAGTTGAAGACGTCTTCAAGATCGGGATTGCAGTGCCAACACGAATGGGAGCTCTAAAAGTCGGCTAGTACGTGTGTAAAATCCCACGGTTCGTAGGGGAAATTTCGCTTTTGATGAGCACATTTTAACGGAGTGTATATACTACTAACAAATGACATGAAATGGTGCGATCTGCAATCTAATCTCATCATTTTATGTATAAATGGAGCAGATCATGCAAGGATCTTCTGTCTTTCTATCTATTCTAGTCTAATCTAAATGGGCATAGGTAATTAGTGTGCCGGATTACATGCACTTACCAAGAGCTCGTTTGTAAAACGGTATCCAGCGGATCTATCGTTAGTTTAAGCCTGTTACCACAAGCATTGGACCTTTGCATCAGTGATTCAGACCTGTTGCCATGCGGTTTTTTCCCTTCCTTATTGTTCTTATTGTTCATTGGTGCAGAGCACACTGATTTAGTGTAAGGGACAAGCGAAATGGCGCACCATGTAGTGTTTAGGATCTGACGTTTAGTTGTGATAAACCACAGCATAAGTCTGGGGATGGAGCACCTTTGTACGAAAGATATCATACTCAATCGGGAAACGGCGGTGTTACGAATTGATCGAGGTGCTGTTCAAACAACACATTAGGTAACAGCAACTCACAGCGTTGAAACACAAATCTCGCAATTGATTTCATTTTAAACTTTCCAATACTGGTCAAATTGTCGTATCCTTTTGTCATTTTCATCTAGATTACACCCAGGTTTCTCATCGAATTAATCCTCACGTACTTGTCTATCGCAAGGAATCTATGAAAATTGATGACTCGTAACGAGCCAGAACAGCTATTCGTTTGGAATAATCGGTTAGAATAACCAAGCGATAAGGAGGAATCTACACATGGTACCGTATTAATGCTAATTTTCTAAGTTTAAAACAGAGAACGTACAAACTATGCTTGACTGCCGATGATCGACTGAAATAACCGAATGAGTACGCAGGACAGTACTTTGTGCTTATCGTAATTCGTCATCGGGGCATCTTCCGGCCCGGATTTGGGTACGTTTGCAACAAAATGTAGAGCAAGCAAAGTTTTATGCCGGCGTCCATGTCAATACACCGCTTGCCTCCGTGGTATGACTGGACCGACCACGACGGACAAATCAATCAAGGTGAAAGGCAACACTCGGAGTCAGGCAGAACAGAATTCATGTGTCAAATAATAATAATGGTATTACCTTGGGAGGGGAAAAAGCAAAAGGTGTGGATATGAAGTGACGCGAACATAAAACGATGCAAACTCGATATTGGCTGCAGCTGCGGAAAAGCAGTTCGTTTCCAGTGTTTGATACAATCCATCACTTATCAGTTTGGTGGATAAGCGTGGCTGTGTAGTATAGCATGAGTGATTTAGTCACAATCCTCTGGTTCCTTTCCAGTTGTTTATATAGTAACTCTGTGGTCGGAAGGGTCAGTCACTTTTGCTGAACATACGATGTTTGAATAAGCTTAGGTGTTGGATTCGCCGTATCTTTAGTGGGTTTACGATTATCAGCAATTAAGGTAGTTATAACTCAGAGAGAAATGTTTAAAACTCCCCCCCTCCCACCGCCTAGAGCTTTTAGATTACTTTTACCCCCATTTGTGCAATTATTACCATGTCGAGGAATTTGGAGTGTAGTTAAATTGAAAGCATGAATAAGATGTTTTGTCAAATTATCTTTTGTTTTAACGAAAATCCTACGAAAATTTTATTTTTATCGCAGAAATATATTGCATTCTCGGGGTATCAGCTCATTCAAACTAATTGAACACCGGGATTATTGGCCATTCACGATATACTCTGTTCAAGATGGCCAATAAATGCTTGATCGCTCGCGGTGCACTACTTCGTCAGTGATGTCTCTGTTTCGTGTTATTGCACTGTTCGGGTAAGAATAGCCTAAATGTTTTTCTATTCAGTTCCAGTTAGCCGCCCGCTACACAAAGTAGCAACCCGCATTTTTGTAAACTGCTAATTCAGAACCGCATTATCATTATGCTGAAAAATGGTTTCGTTTTGGTTATTTCACACCATGACACCAGATGGTGTTTCTTCCACATATGAAAGTGCGCCCTGGAACCTCGTAGTACCATGTAGTATGTCGAGTTCAGTTGGATTATTATTAGAGCAAGCACCTCACACCAGGTCTTATCCACTTACTGGTGTGTGTTTTTATCTTCACGGATCAAACCGGTACTAGTGTCACATGAAGAAATTCTTTTGGATTCCAAAGTAAACAAAAATGCCTTCAGTTTTCCATCTTATGTAAGTTTCAGCCGAAAACTAACTTCTTTTCATTTACGAAGTTGTTAGAGTCACTTGGGATGAATATTCACTACTCCGATCACCCCCTTGTTAAGTTCCAGACGTGCTGAAATCGAGCTCGTGAATGAAATTAGGTTTGGATTTCCCGATATCATCGAATTTATTCCAGCGTGGCATAGTTTCTAACTGGAAGTCACTGCGAGTGACGCGAGCAAACGGTCACTGTCACCACATCATTACATGACCTAGCATACAGCAGTCTGTTGACTGCTGACTCATCACAAGTGTCAGTTGCTATTATAAATCAAGCACGCAGGATGACCAGCACACGGGTATTTTAACAGATTTAGGTATGCCAAGTCCAGAAGGGGCTGTTGTAGTGATATACCCCTAGTCTGATTATTCCCGTCCATGAAGAACACACGTCCACAAACTGACTGTATTTCTGTCTAATCGGTTTCCACGGCAAAAAGATGTATACAAATCGATAGGCCGAACAATACGAACGCATTCAGTAGCAAAGATTTACCAGTCGCGTCGAATCAGAGATGATGATTATGGCGAGCTGACACCAGTTACACGACTAGTCAAAACCCGATATAGAATCTTATTGCACTTCTCTCTTTTTTTCGGAAGATTAGAAAATACCCTGCTCTATGCTCATAAGCCTAATTCGTTAGGTTGATAGTTATTCGGTTTATTGGAGCTGAAGTTCAGTTTAAGTGTCATCGATCAAGCTGAACACACGCCTGAATGGGAACACTGAAATCTGTGGAAATTGCAAAACCGGTTAGATGATCCAATTGTTATTCAGTGGGTATAAAATCAGATCTTAGATAGTTGATAAACATAGTGCATATAAAACCACTTTCATTCACTTGCGTAACTATTCCATCTCGTTTGAAAATCACACTAAAAATGGAGCAAAACTTATGCAAATAAACTTTAGCTATAGCCCCCAAATGGTCCCCAACTGATGTCAACATTAGTAATCATGAGTGAGCCAGTAATATTTTGAGCTGCCGGAATTATGACACCTGCAGCTAACCTCATCAGTCGACCTAGAAGCCATTCAGCTGGTGGCTTCTATTCCGGCGTACCTAAGTTGGGCGCTGGGCAGTGCGCAAGGAAATGAGAACCGATGAGCCGTTATAGTTCCCCCTCCCTCTGGAACCTGACCATTGAGCACTTTAATGTGTCAATAGATCTTTTTAATTGATCGTTCAGTTGCATGTGATACACTGAGAAATGGGCATCGCGAATGCCACTCGACCCAAAACATACCGTGAACTGTCGACCGTTATGAGAGACTAAGAATTTCGGTATACCAGACTGAGAAAACAGGCGAATATTTGTTCTGATTAAAAGGCGCATCAAAATAACGTTCAGCCACATGGAATATATATCAATAATGATTAAGTACTTCACACGTTCAAGGGGGTCGGTGAAATCAGTGAAAGCGTATGATAAGAGGGTAGTCGTTGACTGTTGTGACTGGAGTTTCGTCTTAGGCGATCGGCCAGCTGCTCATTGATAAATGTCCAGTATGCTTAACTTCGAGCGATCGTCTCCATGCAACTGATGTCAGAGTTATCGTGATGAAACTGTCTACATGGCTAGTCGCAATACTTATGGTACGACAGCTCGTTTTCTCAGTATCGGAAATTCTTTTTCTAAAGATTAGTTAAGTTTCCTCGAGGGGAATGTTCGACAAGCCTTATTTTTAAAGTCCTCAAGGTAACTGGTTCTTCAAGAAACAAACATCTTGCAATAATCCATTCTTTGATATCTCGTGACTAGCAAACATCGTATCGAGTCCTTGAAAGTCTGTTGAATATCAGAATAAAACTCGTTTCGTGCAATTACACCGTATGCATTATAGAGAAGACTACTACGCTCATCTACGAGTCTGAAAAGAGTAACGGAAAACTCTAATTTACGAAGCTTTTAACCCGAAGCCGAAAACGACTTGTAGTGAGACTCCTATTCTCGTGCCGAAGATAGCTAGATAGTAACTGCTTCCGAACAGTAACGGCAGGATAAACTTCCTTCCGAGCAACACTGTATGGAACTTGCTGAGTGTAGGAATCAATGACTACAGTTCTCGTTCGTTACTAAAAGTGACCTTTAACAAAGATATACAGCTCGGTGAATGTCATCAGGGAATTCGTGTAATACACTGATTTAGATTCTGTGGTCAGAAGCACTAGCAGCTCGAATACTGAGTAAATTGAGGTCATAGTGGATACGAAGCAAGTCTGAGGTGGAATATCCTTTGATTCTTAACACACGTTCTGACATGCACATGATCAGTGTCCTTAAGTGTTCCATTACAGCAACAAAGTTGACGGTGCTTGCGGAACAAAATAGTGATAGTAATCTACGAGCCCAAGGAGAACAGACAATTTCCTTCTTGGTCGACAAAAGCCTTCGCTCTATGGTGGCAATCTTTTGGGGATAGGGTACTCTACCATTTCAATCAATGATATGTAAGAAGTAGTTGATAGTGGAGTGTTCAAACAAACACATAAGAGGGTTGGATTCGGTAACCCCAATCGAAAGTCCTCTGTACTAACGTATCTAAATGTTGTGTATGCTGATCTGTTGTTTGACTAACGATAATAAGTTCATCTAAATGCACCGCCGCCAACTTGGTACCCACCAGGTTCGTTCACATCGTTTATCTGGAAAAACGTTCGGTCACATCTAATAGCAAAGAGTAGAGGGTTGTGATGGTTTAGTCCTCTCTGATTATTTGTGGTAATGAACCCCTTGCATTGATCCTCAACCTCAGCTTACAGAAACGGATCAGAAAGATCATGTTTAGAAAATATTTTAGAGTCAACTGTAGCGGTTAATGGGTTCTGATGTATTTCACAGTTTCAGATCAATCCAGTTTGAAACAAATCGGTGCATATCATAAATTTAAATTTTACCTACCTACCAGGATTGGTGCAGTCCGTGCTGAATAATTAATTGAACTCATTACTTCTGACTGTTACAACTAGACCAGATCACGAGCGAAAAGCCTTAATAGTATATTAAGACATAGGAAATTGCGAAAAATATAGGTATATTTCTTTGAAGGCACACGTTAAAAATACTCCACCACCACCAGAAAAAAACGCTAGGGTAGTCAACTTTAACTGTGAGAAGGCAGAGATCACATCTCAATAGCCTATTGAGACAGCATTAATTAAATGGCTTCAACGAGAGATACATTTAGTGTCAGACAAATTGCAAAGTTCACTGAGAAGGGTCTGGTACAAATTAAATTTACCTACTTAAAAGAGGTCAATTATGTTCAAACGACGGAGATTGTATATGTAACAAACACCATGCGATCGACAATCTCGAGACGAAATTTCACATTGAAACTCACCAAGGACTGGTACTTCTTCACCACAACTAACCTGGTAACATGAGCCGGGTTGCTGATAGACTGATCTGTCTTATAAACTCCAACTGGTTCTGCAAATGATGTTTAAGTCAGAAGATTTACCAAGTTACAAAGTCATCCTTCGATTGTCGATGTGAAAGAAACACGAATGGTTCTGGCAACTGTGAGGTTTGATGAACTGCAATATTGAGTATATTTGATTTAAGGCAATGGAGACAAGCAATTTCTTCATAACTAACATCGCCACACATGTGATCTTTACGGACAAAATCGACAAAAATGCCACTGCTCACAAGTGGTATCCGATCTGTTTCGAAAGCTGGACTGAGAAATTCGTGGTCTTCTGAATGTGGTTGACGCAGTAAATTCACTGGCGGGACTCCCGTTTGTCGGATCATCTTCTTGTCGTGTTTTTAATTAATTATGCTTTGGCACTTATTTGTCACTTTCTGTATTGTAATTTCTGTTGTTGTCGAGCTTCGGTGACCGGAGGGTGAAAATGTCCATATCAGTGAGAGAGTGGAGCCGAGGGACGACGATACGGGTTATGAACTGATCATCCGCGAGACTTTGGAGTTGCAAGAGTTCCCGTTCACAATTAACACGCTTGTCTAGCATACAAAGCCTTCATCAGCAGTCCTTTAATTTTGCAGGCAGGTAGCCTGTACTAAACAAAAGTGGAGCTAAGGTGTTTCAATCTATGGTCCTTTGGATGTTTAGGGGAGATTATATGACGCAATGTTTTTTGCTTCTCCGAGGCAGTTTATGCAGCTGCAGTCGTACAGAAGCTGATTCGTCTACCGTAGCTTCATCAGTTTTAAGGACTTTCCCCTATCTGCCATATAACGATTTAAATTAAACCATCAGTAAGCAAACGACGAAGCGTTTCGACAGTTGAAACCTTTCAGTAGTCTATATTTTTCTGCACAAAAATGCCTTCAAGTTAAAGTTCTAATGGTTTACGTTGATCCTTGAATTGCTGCCACAAAAATTATTATAGAACAACCAATTCTCACTATCGTCAGATTATTGTATTTGTATTTGTATGGTCTGCTTATTCCCAGCCACTGGAAACATAAGCTACTGAACTCTAATTCTACTTAATCGGTTTACAAGGCAAAAACATACCTATCAGTAAAACACTGGATCGATTAATACGCCAAATGTCGGTAGCAAAACCTCACCAGTCACGTGCAACCCTGTGCGATGATGTTGGCAAGCTGACTTCAGAGTTACACGACTGTGTATGTGAATCAATTTTCCTACACTTCCCACTGTTCAACAGGTTGGTTATTACACACTACTGTAGACATATGAGTCGGATTCATCCAGCACATCGGAGCTCACGTTCGTTTTGAGTATATGCTTTAAAGTAGGTATAACGAGATCCATAAATTAATGGCGAATAACTGAATTAGTTCAGATTCACCTATCAAGGAGTAAATTATCACAATACTTCAATCGGAATTCACTCATTTGCCAAATGACGTGTGGAAGAATCTCTCCACCTTTGTTAATGTAAAAAAAACATAACTTCCAAAGGCCTTAATGAACAACCTCAGTCAATTAGGAAAAATGGTCTAGTAAGGAATTATTGTTGAGTGACATCTAGTCCAGTAAAATCACATCCCTTCAGAGTGAGGTAAAACAGCGTGAAATGTCTTTCGGCTTTCGGGTCAATGTATCTGTTAATTCCGATCGAGCGAAAGTGGAACAAATTCAGACCAAAAGTAGCGAGTTTCACATATGTGCATTATGAAAATCTTTCATGATCCTTCTTTTTAGATGCATAGTCAAGTATTGCTATTATGTTCTATAGTTATCATAACTCTCTTCCGACTTATCATTCGATCAACAGATGAGGGAAAACGTACGGCAAAACAAACGCCAAGTGTTGTCAACATAAACCCGTAGATTGGGATCGAGCTCAGTTTGTGTGAAAAGTAGGTGAATACTCCAGTATCGCTTTTTACGAGGTTCAGTTCTTTCTCCTTTACTTTGCAGATGTGTGCCAGCTGATCTTCCAATTTCCAAACAGAAAGCTTGGGAAAACTGGTGTTTACAAGCCTACCGTGAATCAGATCATAATGCTTGTTTCTCTCGAACCACTGCAGCCTGAAAATCCAGTGCATGGGAAGAAGAACGAACGAATACGATGTGACTCGCACACAGGGTGACTCTTACTCGGTAAGGGAAACTAAGATAACTTCACTTCACATTAGCACAAATCTATACCTAAGCAAACACAAGTGAAAAGTTTGTGGATAGACACAAGTGTATGCAAAAGGCGAACACGATCAATAATCATGAGTTTACTGAACAGCGTTCAATGCAAGCATAAAGTGAATGATCTTTGGTTCTCCTAACTGTATTGAATCCCTGGTCGATAGCTTGTACAATGAATGAAAGATAAATAGATTATCAGTCGAAAAAAATGAATTCTAAAATATTTGTTTACATATCTGGGGTGGAAAACTGCATATAATACAGCAACCGAGATAAAATTGGCCGCCATGTAAAACTGACTAACTACAATTGATGAATGTTCCTTTATTTGCCAATTCTACATCATATTCAGCAGTTTATGTTGTTCAGCATGGAAAATAAATGGTTTTTGTTCAGTCGATATGATTTTATCGTAACCTGTGTGAATGAACACGAAACACGTGTCCGGTTGCATTATTTGTTGTCGCGTTTGTGGGTTCACAAGGAATACTAGACTATAATGTCCTGAATGCATACAACCGTGCGCTCAAGTGTTGGCCGCGGACCGTGTAACGCAGACGAAGGTTCGCAATCTCAGTTCGAGCAGAGACACAATCATACTGCGCTCAGCTGACGCACCAGAAAAAGCAAAACAGTCGTGCCACGCGGTTTGTATGTTTTTGCGCAGAATGCTTTTCCGCAAGAAACTCCATAACATGATTGTGAGCTCGGTTCGCATAGGAATGAGAAAGCTTGTCATTGGTGATCTTATGCACAACACAGTTGAAAGTTTTTCAAGTCGCTCTTTCGTGATTCTCTGTTTTGTGTTATAAAAACTGGATACGCACTCATTTCCACGGCGGACAATTTTTTCTCACTTCTATGAATTTATTCTGGAGTTATTAGATATTTACTTTATGCCAGAGTACTGCATCGACAATTCAAGTATGTTATTCCTTCTCTGGATTCTCTGATTCTTCAACTTGTAGTTGTTAGTACTTTCTATAAACCCGTCTCCTTTGCGAGTCATTTTATTGTATTTCATTTATGTGAGCCTCAGTTTGATGTTTTCTTGCAACATCTTTCTGATTCATCCTAAGTAGAACGTTCGGTAGTCCATAAACAGCATGCTGTGATGCACGACAATTGATGCCTTTTGAAAATAAAAACGAAAACACTTTATTTCAACTTCAGATGAATTAGTAAGTAACGCTCGTGGATAAAGAACGAAATCTGTTATACTCAGGTTGATTATAAAGTCAAAGTCAAAGTTTTATTATGGGCATTACTTACAAGCAGATGCTTTTCTTGTCCCATAGGGTGTTAAAACGAGTCGAACTGTTACAGTGATGAACAAAATTCCATATGCTGCATTTGGTTGTGTTTTGTGTTCTCATGGATGTTGGAATGCAATGTTTGTTAATGATTCGTCAAGTTTTACCTTGAAAGAATCAATCGTCTCGGTACATACAACATTAGCTAGTAGGGAATTCCAGGCAGTGCACATTCTGACGGCAAAGGAATGACGTCGGCAGTCCAGTCGAGATTTTTGGATTACCAACTTGAATGGATGTCCCCGTAGATGATCGTTTGATGACAACGTCAGAAGTCGGCGACAAGGGGGGTTTGGGCTGTGTACTATTTGGTACACCAAAATCAAGTCTCCTCGAATCCGGCGATACTGAGCAGAGTATAGATCCAACGACTGCATTCTCCCCATGTATGAATCATGATAGAGTCCTTTGATCATCTTCGTGGCGAGCCTTTGTGGACGTTCCAAAATCTTATGCTCACGTCGTAACCAGGGGCTCCAAGTTTGGATGGCATACTCAATATGCGGCCGGATGTATGCTGACAACAGACGTGAGAATAACGATCGTTCAAAACGACCGAAAACACGTTTAAGTAGACCGACATGTTTGACTGCGGTTGATGACGCCCTGGCGCAGTTATCAG
>UZAN01040041.1:72888-83945 GCA_900618425.1 Echinostoma caproni | reverse complement strand
TAGTTCGTTATTGGAGAAACGCATCAATCCAATCAAGCACGAGGCCTCTGACACCAAAATTGTACAGCTTACGAAGCAGTATTTCGCGGTTCACTCGATCGAACGCTTTGGAGAAATCCAGGTAAACCACATCAACTGGATCGCCTATATCTACTGCCTTGTCCATTCATCGCGGGCCAGGAGCAGATTGGTAGTACATGATCTCTTTTGACGGAATCCATGCTGTGCTGGGGAAAGTAGGCCGTATTTCTCTAAGTGTTCCATCAAGAAATCCGCCACTATGGATTCCATGACTTTGGATATAACAGGGAGGAGTGTCACTGGGCGGTAGTTGGCAGGATCACTGCGACGGCCGCCTTTGTAAATTGGAGAAATTATGCCCTGTTTCCAGCACGGTTGCGTCAAATATCCTTTGGAACAGAAAAGCTAGCGGCTCAGATATGTAATCCGCTAATGCAATAAGCGGTTGGGGATGTACGTTGTCTGCACCTGGAGCCGAATACTTCCGTAGACTCAAAAGCTTTGATTTCACTCTGTCGGCATCAAACGCGAGGGTGGATTTGCAAGAAAGAGTATTCGAAGGGGCAACCGCAGTCTCGCGTTGTTAGGTGTGTCAAATACTTGAGCGTATTGGTTTTTCAGCATCTCAGCTGCTTCCTGAGTGTTGCTGGCGACCTTCCCAAGAGAGTTGAGTGCGGGTATCCCGAACTTTACCTTTCTCGACATGTTGACATGTTTGTATAGTAGTGATGGGTTGGAGATGAACTTCCGTGAGAGCACTTCTTGGTACCTCAGCTTGTCCTCGGGCACCAACTGAGTACAATGGTTTCGCAGTTGTCGATATTTATTCCAGGTGCTGTCGGTTGGAAATCGATTGTATTCTCGCCAAGATCGATTGCGCAGAGACATCCACTTCTTAGTGTGGCTACGAATCAGCGAGTTTTGGACCCCTGATTTTCTAACAACCTTAGTAACTGAGGCGATCAGGTTTGTAAGTCTGTGTGTAAATGCATGCCAGGTGACCACTGGGTCACCTACATCCCCAGGAAAGATCCACTGAGTTCAGTGGGCCAAATTCTGCATTCTAGTTTAGTCCGTGGCGAGACGTGTATTGTTTTGCGGACTTCCTTCTATCGAAGCGTAGCAGACACATTTGAACAACAATACTGCATGGTCACTGCGTCCTAAGGAGGGAAGGGGTTGGCGCATAAATCACACTGAGCGTGGAGTTTGAGTGATTATCCCGGATGTCAAACTAATTTGAATACCACACACATTGTTGCCAGTTCTCTGACTGTTTGAGCACTGCCACAACAAGTGTTGAAAAGGACAGATGTACTGTTCATCAATAGGGTCCCGATGATTTGGAATTGCAGCATGTTTTGGACAAAGATCCACAGCACAGAAAATTAGCTTAATCATTAGAGTGAACTGCTCTATTTTGCCTGACTCTGCGTTACAAACTATCGTATGCCGTAACATCCTGCATAGTGTTGTCGAGAAGTCACCATATTTTCATTTGACCAAATTATCGCTCAGGTAGACGGTTTTTCGAATCCTATCGCCTGAATGTTTAAATTCTGCGTTTGACGAAAACCCTTGAATTGGCCGTTTCCCCTTCTCTTCATTTGTACCATTACCTGGGCAATCAAAAGAAGTAAAAATAAATGGAAATGACATGATTGCCCTGTGTTGCTACCGCAATCTAGGAACAGAGGGGACATAGTTAAACATCATAGTCACAAACAGTATTGGGTCTCGTCCTGCAACGGTGCTCTGTTTCTGTGATGGCGGTTTCCATTGAATAAAAGTTTTTCCCTTTCCAAAACTTCGTAGCCAAATAGAACCTCGTTATTGAACGCATCATGAAATTGCAGATAAGAAAATGTTCAAGCGCATAGACAACCCCGGCGAAGTTGGAGATTTCTTCACTGTCCGGACGACCAGTTGCAGTAGCTAAACTCATGAACGGTTTTTTGTTCTGGTTTTGTATGGCTCAAAATTATTGTTGTCTCCATGAAACCGACTATGTACATGGTGACATTAATAGTCGTTACCATACGAACACATTCCCGTACGAGCTAGCGTATGAACGCTACCATCTGTGTTGCAATAATAAATTGCTGTACAGTGTAGTTGACCAGTTCACAGCTTACTCTTCACTCGCTGGTCCCATATCATTTGGGTTTGAATTGAAAAATGAAAGCCGTCCAATTCGGGCATGGGTGTACTGGGATTGCATCGTCCATGTTGTGCAAGGGTAACGTTTAATTGTCGATGATAGCAAAGGTGTTCATTGTCACTGATATGCGCTAATCCAGTCAAATTATGTCAAACGAGTTCTATACACAAAAAGACGGGTCTTTTATTACGTGATACGCCAAACGTAGTAGGATGTAACTGGATGCAGTTTGAGAAAGAATAGACAGAAAAAGGGTAATAGGTAAGTGGATATCAAGGAACACCTCAGGTGATTGCGACAGTCTGCACTACTGAAAGTGACTGACAGTCAGTGAAAGACTTACTAATATACGCACACGGTAGCCCGGAGTGAAATTCCCGTAAGTAGATGACCGAGAAAGAAGTTTCGCAAAAGGAACCTACAACTTTATACGGATTGAAGAAGCTTTTTATTCAAACAATGTTTAACGTACAATTCTGCGTGTTCACCGAGCTTGGCAATTTGTTCGCTCACCAGTCGAGGTAACATCATCACTGCTTGTGAAGTGGCAGTCTTCCGCTTGTGTCCGTTCGTTTATATATGCGTTCTTCTCCACCGACCATTGTTGTCCCTTGTTCCTATTGTGTTCGACTGGGTTCGCCGTTGAACTGGTGCATGGGGGGCGAGGTTGGTAGAGGAGGTGGTTGTCCATCCGTCCTGATTGCGGTTTCGGTCCGTTCTCAGGTCACCGTGTGACCCTTTTTTGTTGCGTCATTTGATCTTTGAGTTGCATTGGCGTGTACACGTGATCCAGTTCAGTGGGCCTGTTGATTGAGTTGATTGACCAGTGCCGAGCTTCCAGGAATTCTCTGACGTGTTTTGACCGGGCTTGGTCGATAATTTTCACTGAAGCGAAGTCAAACTGATGTCCTTCTTAATCTTCGTGGAGGGAAATCACAGATAGTGGGTCATGTCTCCTGACTGCCGCTTGGTGTTAACGGATCCTTGTGGACAGTTTTCTTCCAGTTTGTCCGATATAGTGTTTTGAGTAGTTCTTGCAATTTATTTTGTAGATAACACTGCTCTTGTCCTTCTCCATTGTTTACTCCGCTGGTTTTGACAGAAGTCTCCCTAGACAGGCGGTAGGTCTGTGGACGACTTGGAGTCCATAGGATCTGAGCAGTTTTGCCGAAACGTCCTTGATGTACGACACTGATGATGTTACCTCGGCTGGTGATGAAACGTTTACGAACAAATTGCCAAGCTCGGTGAACACGCTAAATAGAATTTAGTTCACCGGAGCTACGGGAACCGATTTTCAATACTTCGTCAACGTTTAATATTTGCAGTAGGCATTTGGAAAACTGATCACGTTACTCAAAATGTTTGTTTACGACAGGAGGAGGATAGCAAGTGGTATAAGATGGAACTGAGAGAATAATATGAGATTTCAATAATTGGGGTTGAAATCTTTAGCTTTCAAGCCAGTCGTAAATGAGGAGCAGCGCAACCAGATAGTTTAAGTGTATGAAATAAAAGCTATCTAGCCAAAAATGAATAATTTTCATGTTTCTGAGTCTGAAAATTGGAAAAGATGGTTCACCAACATGAAGAGAATTGATGGGATGGGAGTATAAACAATTTTTCGAGAAGTGTTTTGTCAGGGTATTTAACAATGAGGGTTTGAGGAATGGGATGATCGAGAACTGTGTGTTGGTGAATATCTGTGAAAATGGGGCTAGCCGGTAATACATTTTCTGACTGTGAATGACAGAAATACATTACTAAATTAATTAATTGAGGTGAGCTAGATCTAGACTAGCTGGAAATTTATGCCAAACTGATAACGTCACTCTAGAGACGTCCAACTATATCACCATAAACGGCATGTCTTAGAAGCAATGGACTCACGAATTAATCGTTGACCTTTAGCGTAAAAAGGAAACAAACATGGATTTGAACTATCTTTAAAACAGCAGAAGAAATTGGATGAGAAGAAATGTACCTAGAACAGCGGGAAGTAAATTTTGCCAACCAAGAGAAACGAAAGGTTTAACGCCACAGAGAGGCAAACTGAATGACCTCTTGCACAGAAACGTAAAAGTATAGAAATCATCACCATAAGGTGAATAAGATCGCTGAGAACCTTCAAAGCAACCCGTTTCGGGATTGTAAACTGTATGCCAGTTTAGATACAGGCTACAGCCCCTTTAAAACGAACACATTTATGTGAAAGTTTAAAATCTTCATTTCATCAAATTGAAAATAGTACAAGGAATAAGATTGGCATAAGAGTCGGAGAAACAAATGAACGATTAAGAACAGCAATAATGCGAAACGGTGTAGGCTTTCAGATTTGAAAAATGTTCTTCGCAATTTAGCAATCTAGTCGACAATATGAAAAGACACCAGAAGGTCGATATCCGATTTCCATTTGAGGCCCTTAAAGCATTCCGTTCGGTTTATATAAGTGGTGTGAAGGGTATAAAGATTATTTGGAAACACATTCACAGTGCAGTAAATATTTGTGAGCAGACCACTGTAGTCCTCGTCGATGGGTACCAGACGATCACAGATTCTAGTATGTATGAAACGTTGGAGATTTCATTGACCAATTTGACGAAAACGATAATGATATATAATGGAGCAACAATTTGCTGCTTGTAATTTTGTTAAGGTGAAACCAGCCAATGATGATTCGAACGCCTCATTAGCCAAATTCGAAATGTTAGTCTAGCATTACTAACGATATCTGGTGAAGAGGTACGAATAGCGCAAGTTCCAAACTTCAGTTTCAGTTTCCCTAAGTCATCATCATGACCGTGGTGTAATCTTATGGAATTCTTAAGCTGACAGTCGATGGATAATTCAACAAAATGTAACGTAATAAGTTCAGACGGCACCGTGTTGATGATAGTTCTACTCAATATGGAATTCACTTTGCCACATAGTTCAAGAACTATGGATGATTCATGGAACTGGAGTGTTCGGAAGATGAAGCAGGTTAAACGCTTTCTAAGTGCAATATCATCATCGAATCTTCTTTAAATTGGTCCGCTATGATCTGTAATCGCTACTTCTCAATCGAAAGCAAGACGAGGTTTCGTAGTTTGTAGAGATTGGATACATTAATTCAACGTTCTCTTACTCTAAGTTATTCAAGTCTCCGTTATGTTGGCTCTCAGACAGTAAAATGACAACATTTACGGAACATAACATTATTCAGTTTCAGATGTATTTTCACATTTAACTGAAAAGTTCTTATCTCAATCGATTCATAAAATACAATAAAACGGTCCAAATATTCATTAGGAGTGGTCATCTGTAAACACATTTTAAAAGAGAGACATGTTTTTTGTAAGAGTGCAAACCCTACAACGAGCTTTGATATTATTACTGATGAATATTTGACGATATCAGATGACCCTTGACTTGAAATTGTTCACAAAAGGATGACTGGCGTCACGTGATTGGAACTCGATGTTCGACCAAAGAGTATCGCTCGATTCGTGATTGAAGTTGTTTGAAGTAATACGTGTATGTGTGCGACCATCCATAGATGAACTTCATTTAAGCTTTAGATGGATGAGGGTAGTACCATGGACGAATAGGTTTCGCTCTTTGAAGACTAAAGAGGATTTCTGTTTTAATGTCAAAAGTGCCTTCAACGCCGGAGAACGGAGACATTGAATCCGTTTACCAAACAGAGGTTCCAAACCACGTATCCATGGCATGATTCCCTTCCTTAACGAAGTTGAGTAATAGCTCTGTTTAATTTAACTCGAGCTACAACTAAGTTCACTGAATCATTACGTTTCTGAAAACATTTCGTTACCCTGCTCAAACTGTTCTCTCTACACACCTCTGATCGATGGGTTACTGTTCCGTTTTGTTTAAAATGTGGCGTTCCGGGACCCATAAGCTTGCTCCCTACAAAGATACTATGCTTTGAGTTTGTTCACTTTCGTCTCAGTACGCTGTATGGTGTACAGCAATGGTAACTGAATTATTGGCCCGCGAAAGCTTAAACACGATGGTTAAATTGATTTTATCTGGGTTCTCACTCGCGCTATGGAAACCTGATTTCCTGAACTAAATGCTCTGATCGTTTTACCCATTCTGAAAATATCACCTAAACTAGCCTCGACACAATCTGCAACTATACCTTTCAAATCTTTCATAATATACGTACATTTTTGTCACGCCCGAGATTTTACCGTTTTTCATTTGATTGATCAGCGCTGTTGTGTAGTTTGGCATTTGGATTTGCCAATGAGAATTCTGTCGGTGTAAACAGTATTGGTTGGTTGACAAAAAAGGAACCATTTCGTTTGTGAGGATTCGGAGTAGGACAATCTTCTCGCATTTGTAGGCCATCAAGTTTTGCTTTGCGCATTTCAACCTATCCTCAAATCACTCGGACAAAAACGCGGTTAGGAATCACCTGTATCTATAGTCCCCCCCAATTAGTTCGACCACTGCTTGGTTTTCTTTTGTGGCCTATCACTTCATTCGTTCAATCCATCGAGGTATAGACAATGGGTCG
Source organism: Echinostoma caproni (assembly GCA_900618425.1). Taxonomy (NCBI): domain Eukaryota; kingdom Metazoa; phylum Platyhelminthes; class Trematoda; order Plagiorchiida; family Echinostomatidae; genus Echinostoma; species Echinostoma caproni. The sequence continues at coordinate 77,238 of UZAN01040041.1, read as the reverse complement.
ATTGACTGTCCGAAGAGGTCAAATGAGAACGCAAACAAACGGGGACAAGTGATGAAAGAAATCAATCAGAAACGGTGTACTTTATTCGTTGCACGAATTGTTTTCGGGGTGTGAACCGGTGAATGCCGTGATCGGTCAAAGGTCATCTGTAAACATTATCGAGGGTGAGGTGTCGGAGGGGGAAGAGATCAGTTCAACGAGAATTAAGAAACATTTGACCGAGTGCTACCGAATCGTCTCAATCGATTCCCCGTCGAGGATGACGCACAGTACAATGCAAACTTGACCTTTGGAGGCGCGTTGCATCAAAGGCATGTTGTTAACACTGGCTTATCTCGAATGTCGATGTGACAACAGATGCGACATCTTTGCGATCGGCATTTATAAGTGCCATAATACCACTTTGTTGCAGTGTATGATCATCCTTGATCTATCATAACTACCATGCAAGGTTTCAGTGAGTTCTGTTTTTTAGTTTATTCTAGTCAGAGGCTGAAGCTTACAAAATGTTCTCTCTGCCACTAAAACTTGATAGACATGACTGAAGGGTCTCTACAGGGACGAGTTAGCTGCTCAGCATTCGTGGTTGCATATCACACTCAAATTTCAATCACATTTGAAGAACCGCTGATTAATAGTTGGAAAATGAACGGGCTCCAGTGAAGCGAGACTCAGAAAAGAACACAATACACAGACACTTTGTGTCCGCCTATTTCCACTGACACAGCTCGTGTTTGTCGAGTTCTTTAAAAGTAGGCTAATCATAAATTGTATTTTGGTTATTCTTGATATTGTATGTTGATTTCATTTTCCAGACGGTCTAATTATCGCTTTTCTTCTCTCCAGATAAATGGGTCGGAACCAACAGTTTCCGATAAAAAAGTGCATGTTTTGTAATATTTTACAAGCCGAAGGGATGAAAGCGAGAATTTCGCTTTATCTTAACAATAATAGACGATTTCCCCAATCACCGTTTGAAGTGATTCGGTGAGTGTTTCGTTTTTACCGCAATAATAACAAAAGAACATGACAGCTATTCCGTTTCCGTTACAAGTTGTCCAAACCATAGATATGTTGTTGTTTATGGACAAAGATGAACAAACTCAACGTGCAATACCCGGAAAAGAAACAGGTTCATGAGTAGCGCAACGTTTATTTTGTGAGCGTACCGTCACGTTTCGTACAGAAAGAACCAGTAGCTGATTGATCAGCGGTCCGTAGGAAAAATAGTTAGGGTTGGGTCACGGACTGGTACCGGAACGGTAACGGTTCTGTGAAGTTGCACCCCTAGCTAAGTTAAGCAGAGCGTTTACAAGATTTTTTTAGAGAAGGGACTTATTCCATGGATACGTGGTTTAAAGCCCCGATATGGTAAATAGATTTCTTTAGGAAGAAGAGGGAGGTGAAAGCGGAAAAGGATGCGTTGCCACTATGGACATGTGTCAGTTTAAATATAGCTTGCAATACCGACTACCTTTATTGGGAATAAAATTAAACCAAACGTAGTGCTGAAAGCACTGTGAAGTAAAGTAATATGCTGATACAGGTATCAGATTAATTTGTAAATAAATCTGGTATGAATTGAGTGATAGTAAACATTCTAAGGACTTACTCATTCTACTATTTAGAATTAATTTATAAATATCGTGCTGTAAAGTTCAAGCCCGAGAATACATTTATTAACAATAGACGAAACAGAGGAGACCAAGAGTAAGATAATTTCCATTGCGTTGGATCATGGAAAGTTTTCTTGGCTTAATTAACATTTTAGCTTAAATCTATGTAGAAAAAAATCGACTGGAACCAGCGTGTGTGAAATTGGTAAAGTTCATGAAATACGACTACCGCACCTTGTTTCTTCCACAACTTATCGGTAACCGAAACACATCGATTGTTCTTGACGCAGAGCATTATTTTGTGAGAAAATAAAATATTTCTTGGTTTTGAACCTGCTAAACCGATTTATTCTCTAAACTGTGTCCCCGAGGGTGCGGGATTCGATCAACTTCATTCCATGAAATTGACAACAATACATCTTTGGTTGAAAAGAAAACTCATTAAATTTCGTTCTCTGTGACTATAATGCCACGCTGAAGCACAGGTCCGATCGAATTTCGGACTTTTTGAAATTCGCAATTGTTCTACTTATGTAGGATAATTAGCATTCGTGGGTAGTACGGTAAACCTGTCAACCCGCTGAGTGAATAAACCCCAGATATATTTATGGGCTCCGGGCTGGCTAGTCCAATATCCCGAGTTCTCTGAACAGTAGCTCTTATTGAGTTAGAAATCCACGATTCCCAATCCAATTTCTGTTACCGTCTTATGATAAAATTCGTTTCGGACTTCGGTTTAAATAAGCCGTTTGACGTCCTTCCGGAATTTACAGTGAGGATTTTGAACAAGCAAAATACCGATGTTGCAGACTAGACTGCTGAAAGTTACCTTGTTCTTAAGAACGTCATACCGGTAGTACAGGAGTGAACGAGGACCGATATGTCACTAACATGTCGCTCACATTGATATATTCCAAGTCTATGTGATAAGCTCTCATCAATAAGATCATCTCTTAACCGTGATCCTCGGTCGAGTATCCTCGTTTATTTGGTGCCCATTTTAACACTAGCTTTACACCTCACGCACGTGTTATGCGACTGCAAGCAACATTTTAGGAATCACCTCACGCTGTGATCTGATATCTTTCACCTAACTTGGCTGCGTCGATAGACTTCGACCGATGTGTGTCGACCAAACAAATAATCAACGCTGATTGATGAACCTTCGCATGAGTCTTGTATTTGTTCGTTGGGCTAGAACCGTGTTCCTTTAGATAGTTTCCATAGACGATAGACCCGTAAACTCAACTGGTATCTGTGATTTTATTGTTCTTATCGTGGGAGACGTGAATACTGTTCCGGGCTTTAGATGTGCTCGCGTCCATCACATCACAGTCGGGACTGGTTCGTGAAAAGTACGTGGCGAGTTACGAATTAATTTTTGTTGTTAGCTTGTTTGGTTGCATTTGGCGGTCCCAAAGATATACTTTGTACGATAAATCAATTTCACATATCCATGAATAAAATAAGTTTGATTTTCTCCCCCTATAAACGACTGCGTTACCATCATCAATTTGTGTGTTTGGAGTACCGAGAGATTGCAGACAAAACAGGTGGGGTTTGTAACATCTCACCCGCTATACTTCATCAGACCAGATGGCGAACCCAAGCTTGGTGATCGAGGATCTAGCGATTGTCTTTCGTCGTTCGCTAAGCTATCATCGACGAATTCCGCAAACACAGCATTCTACGTTTCAGTCACAGAAGGGATGGAAGCTTGACCAGAATGATAACTCTTGCATTCTCTGCTCACAAGACATTCGGTTGAATGAGAGAACATTTTACATCCCTTAGTTTTTATTTGTGATAATCAGAGGAAAAAATCAGTGTTTAGTAAAGACGTTTAAAGATGGTATTGGCGTGTGGTTGTATAGAATTCTTGATAACTACCAACAGATTTTTTAAAATCTAAAATGGCATCTTAAAAGTCATCAAACAACTTCACGATCTTCCAAAGCAATAACACCACGAGCCTATTCTGATTCACAGCCCAAATCGATCTGACGGTCATTCGGAGCTCATCTGGATCTCTTTTCGTTTCATGTGCTCAGTTATCATTCAAGAATATATTTGTATTAGCAAAAGCCTGTGGTCGGAAAATGCTTTTCTCTACACTTATATGCACATAAAGAGAGACCCGGTAGAAGTATTAGTTTATTATAAGTTAGGGTTTTGATTTTCTTGGAAAATAGTAGATTGTGGTGCAGACAATCAAATCGAAATCGGAAAAATAGAGCATTAGCCACGTCTGAAGATATCCTCCTTGTGTTGTATTTCATCGCGTTGTATCATACTGTAGGGAAATGTGCGAAAAACGATCCCACGTAATTTCATACACATGAATGAAGAGAAACAAATGAATGCGTGTGGTTTGCGAAATTTTGTTCTTCTCAGTCAAAATACGGATCAATCAGGGTCCTGGGCGATTTCGATAAATGTCTGTAGACGATCACGGGCAATGACCCGGTCGGGGAATCGACATAATGGAAAGATAGAACGGGCTTACAGAGCAAGTGCTTGTTCACCGACAAATGTTTTTCGCCGAGCTCACAGAACTGTGTTAGTCGACTGCGCATGGAAGATAAACCAAACGCGACAAATAATTGCCTAGCAATGGAGGAGGGTAAGATTAGCCTGTATCAGAGAGTGAGGAGAAAGTTATGGACATAAATCTGCATGATAGAGAAAACGCCCCAGCAGACAAAAAGAAAAACGGATATAGTCTGCTGTCGCA